>JBBPBX010040570.1:0-29304 GCA_038048925.1 Garcialebias charrua
ATAATAATAATAATAATAATACTTTATTTATAGAGCCCTTTAAAACAACCACAGCTGCAACAAAGTGCTGTACATAAAATCAAGAACATTTAAACACATAAAAATAAAACAGTTGTTAAAACATTAAGATCAATAAAAACAATAAAAACAGTGCAGAACAAAATCAGTCTGTGCTAAAAGCCAGTGAGTAAAAATGTGTTTTTAAAAGAGTTTTAAAACTGGACAGTGAAGGAGCTTGTCTGACGGGAAGAGGGAGATCGTTCCACAGTTTTGGAGCAGCAACAGAAAAAGCTCTGTCTCCTCTGAGCCTCCGTTTGGACCTCGGCACCTCCAGAAGCAGCTGATCAGCTGATCTGAGGCACCGAGCAGGAGAGTATGGGTGAAGCAGCTCAGAGAGGTAGGATGGAGCAAGACCATTTAAACTTTTAAAAACAAATAAAAGTATCTTAAAATGAACTCTAAAATGAACAGGCAGCCAGTGGAGTGAAGCCAGAGTGGGGGTGATGTGCTCCCTCTTATGAACTCCAGTTAGAAGCGAGCAGCAGCGTTCTGGACCAACTGGAGACGTCTGAGGGAGGACTGGCTGACTCCAAGGTAAAGAGCGTTACAGTAATCCAGCCGAGAGGTGATGAAGGCATGGATTACTGTTTCCAGCTGCTGTTTTGTAAGGATGGGCTTTACCTTAGCTGTCTGAGGTGATAAAAACTGGTCTTGACCACCGCTCCAATCTGGGAATCTAAAGCCCCTTACATAAGTCAGATCTGCGCAATTCCCGCACAGACCAGTCCGGCTTTAATCCCCATCGGGTCATTCATAAAACAAAGTTGAATCCGGCCACAGCCCGCCCTCAATGGAGCATTCACAAAACGATTGGTAGCGCGGGTTGAAAAGAGGCGTGTTGAAAATGTGCAGCTCAGATGATGTGGTGCCTGCGTGTTTAAAGTGGGACTGCGGTGTCTGTAAACAAACATGGCGACGCTAGCGAACATCGTTGTGCTTATCCGAATGCTTTTGTTAATAAATGCCAAGATGCAGCAATTATTTGCGCGAAGACCGACAAAATCACATGCACGCTTCGACACAGCATTGCGCACATTGAGGAAATGCCGAAGGGAAAGACGGCATATTGTTTATTTGGACTACAATCGGGCTGAACGACGTGTATGGAGGATGGAGTGACTCCAGGGAGCAGTGTTTTGGACCGAAGTACTGAACCACTTCGGTGAGGATGAATGGAGAAAACATTTTAGAATGTCCAGATTAACATTCGACATAGTGTTCCAGCACATTCAGCCATATCTGGTCCGTCAAAGAACACGTCGGGGTCTGCCTTTGGAACCTATGCTGAAACTGGCTGTTGCTTTGTGGTGGTTTGCAACCCCGAGTGAGTACCGGTCCATCAGCTGCATATTTGGGATTGGTCTGTCCAGTGTGTGCATGTCAGTACATCTGGTGGCCGTGGCGATCAAGAAAGCGCTTTTGAAACGTACCATCAGTCTGCCAAGTGGGGAACGTTTGCGCAACGTCATAAATGGATTTAATCTTCGAGGATACCCTATGTGCGCAGGTGCCATTGATGGCACACATATTCCCATCATCGCTCCCTGCCAGTCTCCTGGTGCCTATTTCAACCGCAAAGGTTACTACTCCATTGTTCTTCAAGCTGTTGTTGACCACAACTGCCGGTAATGTGTAATCTAAGTTGTGTTTGTTCATATATTAATATTTAATCAAAAAGTGTTGCTAAACATGTACTTCCCACAGCTTAAACAGGTCACTGTTTTTTAATAAGCACTTTTTGTTACTTCAGTTTCACAGACATCTACGTTGGCTGGCCTGGTAGTACCCATGATGCCCGTGTTTTGGCCAACTCTGACATATTCCACAAAGCCGAGAGCCAAGATGGATTTCTTTTCCCCCGTGATGTAAGTACACCACTGCAAATGTTTAAAACCTGCTTTGCTAACAGAAGTAATTCATTTAGGTGCATTACTTTGTATTTTACAAATATTTCACTGTAAAGTAATGTTATGTAATGAATGTTGATGCGCTTTAGTATTGTACACTTTCTGATCACTGCAAGTGAGGTTTAGCTGATCATCTGGTGCATATGTTACTTGTATGTCTGCTTAAAGAAACGTTACATCTGCCATAGAAGATAACACCTGCAGCGGTGTAACCAGGAAGAGTTTTACGTTCTAAAGTCTATAAAAAATGAAAGTTTGGGGTGGGGTGTTTATCAATAAGATTTGAGTATGTTGCAGACGATGTGAGTTAAATGTTGTGTTTTTGTCTGTCTGTCTGTGAACAGGTGACGATGGATGTCGGTGGTGTTGAGGTGCCAGCGCACATTATAGGAGATCCTGCATACCCCATCCGGAACTGGTTGATGAAAGGCTTCACAAATCACCAAGTGCTGAATCAGTCCCAGAAGAAATTCAACTTTCGTCTCAGCTCTGCTCGGATGGTGGTGGAAAACGCATTTGGGCGTCTGAAGGGCCGCTGGAGGTGTCTTGCAAAACGGAACGATGTAGATACAGCTTTCATGTCCACAGTTGTTGTGGCCTGCTGTATTTTACACAACGTATGTGAGGCCAATGGGGAGATATTCTTGCCAGAGTGGGAATACATTGAGGGTGAACTTCAGGTGCCAGAGCAGCCACATGATGTTGGAGCACAAATGAACAGCCACCTAGCAATAAGAGATGCCATAATGTCCATCTTGTAAATAAATTGTTCTGTGTTACACTGTGCAAGTAATAAATTACATCTGAACAGTGAGCGCCGGCATTTCTGTTAGAGCTTTAAAATGTAAATTTACTCTGTGCTAGTTTTTATGAAGTTTTGGCCACACAGTGAAGAATTGGCCTTTACTTAATTATATATCATTAGAAATAAGAAATAAGCACTGATATATGCAGGACAGCTGCTGCTGCATGTAAACCTGCAGACTTGACCTTAATAACAAAAGAAAGCATGTCCTGCTCATATCAGTAGTGGCCACTATTACCTGTGAATAGGTAGAAATAAGAACATAAGCAGGACAGCACCTGCAGACTTGACCTTAATGTCCTGCTTATGTTCTTATTTCTACCTATTCACAGGTAAAAGTGGCCACTACTGATATGAGCAGGACATGCATTCTTTTTTTATTAAGTTCAAGTCTGCAGGTGTAGATGCTGTCCTGCTTATGTTCATGACATTAACATTCATCATTACAGCAAAGACATTTGTGCTCAGTAAGTCATGATACCTTAGTATTATTTATCGATTTAATTGCTTGTGGTATGAAAGAAAATTTTGTTCTGTTTCTTGAGAATAAAGGAAGGCCGTACCTTCGCCCTGAAGGAAGCAGCTCAAATGAAGATCTTAGGGGATGTGTGTCGTCTGCTATAATCTTGTTTGCCTTCCTCATAACTCTGTCCATGTATATGTTTTCCATACTTGGCAGAGGGGTCCCTAACAGTTTGCTGGCTGTAGTTACTATACTTCTCAATGATTTCTTCTGAGCCTCTGTAGCATTGCCAAACCAACATATGTTACAAAATGTTAAAATACCTTCAATAAAAGCAGAATAAAACATTAAAAGCATTGAGTTATTGACTCTAAAAGAACCCAGTTTCTTTAAAAAATACATCCTTTGCTGAGCCTTGGTGCAAATAAGGTCAGCCCATGAGTCCCACTTTAAGTGACAGTCCAGAATTACGCCCAGGAGTACACGGGTCTCGGCATCACCCCAATTAGCCATTTCCGTGATGAAAAAATGAAAAACAAAAAGATTTGGCGAAGAATAGCGAGTGTTGTGCAAGCGAAATAAAAATGTCATGTTCTTGTTTACACATTTCAATAGAGCGTGACAATGGGCGCGGGGAGAGTACGTCATCATTCCTCCCATTATTCAAATCAGTTTGAAGCCGCAGACACCCTCACACCTTTCACAAGTCGACAGATCCGGGCTTAACACTACCTCTGCTCGCGGATCAACGGCGTATCAGAGGCAAGTAAAGTTAACTCGCCAATCCGCGTTTGTGTTTTTTCTGAGTGCTCGTTGGAGGACTGAACACGCATCAGACACGGACTGAGCTGTCTTATGAAAGGGGCTTAATTTAAAAACACCGTCCATTTTAAAACCCAAGTTAAAAACTGTTTTCTTTACATGTGGTGTCAGAGGGCCCAGATCAACAGGGCAAGGTTCTCAAGAGCCACTAGGCCCAAACGCCATCATTTCTGTTTTCCTTTCATTAATACAGGTAGTCCCCGATTTACGAGCGAGTTCCGTTACAACGAGGCGCTCGTAAACCGGAAATCTCGTAATTTGGAACGGCCGCCACGTGTCTCGTAAGTCCGGAATTTCGCTCGTAAATTGGAACGGTTTTGCTAGCGCGACTACGAACACTCGTTTTTCATCGAAAAACTGCTTATGAGTGCATAAAAATGATCGGAAACGTGTGTCCACATGTTTAGCTAACGAACTGTGGTGAAAAAACACAGAAAAACTCAGTATTTTTTGCGTTTTTTCAAAAATTTGCCAGCTCGTAAGTCCGGAACCTCGTAGATCAGAGCGCTCGTAAATCGGGGACTACCTGTATTTAAGAAGTTTAAAGACATCCAAGCTTTGATGTCTTCAAGACACAACATAAGTGGCCTGATTGAGGGGGCATCTTTCTTTTATAGTGGCATATAGATTTGACTATCATCAGCGTAACAGTGAAAAAATATCCCATGCTTTCTAAGGATTGATCCCAATGGAAGCAGGTAAAGGAAGAAAAGCAGGGAACCTAAAATGGAGCCCTGTGGAACCCCAAAACGCAGAGGAGCAGTGGAGGATTCAGAACCAGCTATGTTCACAGACATGGTTCTGTCTGCCAGATAGGACCTAAACCAACTCAATGCAGTACCACAGATACCCACTTGGTGCTGTAAACGTGATATTAAAATGTTATGGTCCACAGTATCAAAGGCAGCGGTTAGGTCGAGCAGGACAAGAACCACATGTTCACCAGAATCATTGGCCATAAGAATATCATTAAAAACTCTGACTAGAGCTGATTCTGTGCTGTGGCAAGTTTTGAAGCCAGACTGAAAAACCTCCAGGATATTGTGCTCATCCAGAAAACATTTCACTTGTGAATACACAATTTTTTCTAAAATTTTTGAAATAAAAGGCAGCTTGGAGATGGGCCTAAAATTAGCCAAGACAGTTTGGTCTAGGCTGGGCTTTTTAAGCAGGGGCTGCACCACCGCATGTTTAAAACTTATTGGGACAACATTTAAGGACAGACTGCTATTGATAACAGCAAGGATCACCTGCCTGATGCTGAAAAACCTCTTAAAAGATGAGGAGGGACAAGGTCATGAAGGAAACCTGATGGCTTAATATGGCCGACCACATCCTCTAAAAGGGTCAGAGTCACTGATTCAAATCTATCAAACACAACCAGGCAGGGGACCAAGCAGGAGGGGTCAAAAGCAGGGGCTGAAATAAGGACCCTTGTTGTAACAACCTTATTTATAAAAAAAACTGCAGGACGTCATTACAGAGTTCAGTTGAGACTTCCAGGCAAACAGGTTGTGGGGCCTTCAGGACAGAGTCAATAGTTTTAAAAAGGACACGTGGGTTGTTCTGATTGGACACAATAATGTCTGACAAGTATTGTTTTTGGCCTCTTTAACAATGATCTGGTACTGACATTGACAGTCCTTTAAAATGTGAAATGAAACCTTCAGTTTATCCTTTTTCCATCTCCGTTCAGCTCTACGGCACTCCTGTCTGGCTGTAAGAGGTTTTTTTTTCATTAAACCAGGGTTTAGATCTGGCTTTAGGCTGCACCAGTTTAGATGGAGCCACAGAGTCCAGAATGGTTTGACAGGAGGAGTCAAACCAGGAGTTCAACTGTTTGGTGCCAGCAGCAGAGTTAGAAGGAGCACAGAGCTGTTCAAAGGCAGCAGAGAACTGACCAGCAGTGGAAGGGTTAAAATCTCTACGTCAATGGGCAGGAGCGCAAGATTTCCGGTTTCCTCCCACAGACCAAAAAACATGCATGTTAGGCTGATTGGTTACTCTAAATTGACCCTAGGTGTGAGAGTGGATGGTTGTTTGGTGTGAGTGAGACAGGTCCCTCTTGTAAATGAGTCCCCGTGACTCAACGAGGCTAGCCTGTATAAATAAAGGTTGAATGAATGAATGAATGAAAATTTAATTGGAACACAGGACAAACCAACATCAAATAAAAAAGGCCTATGGTCAGAAATAACATTATCATAAAGTTCCAGGTTGGTCACAGACAAACCGTGACAGAGAACCAGGTCCAATGTGGGTCCATGTTCATGCGTGGGACCAGCCACCCACTGAACCAGGTTAAAAGAGTCAGTGAGGATCAGAAAGTCCTTCACCAGTGATGTCTCTGGACAGCATACATGTATGTTAAAATCCCCAACAATAAGGACTCCATCATAGTTGAACATTATTCCAGTCAGGAAATCAGAAAAGGCACTAAGGATAAGAAATCCTTATTATATTTAGGGGCTCTGTAGATGACAGTGCACAGCATGTGGGAACGACCCGCCTCAAATAAAGTCACCTTGAAGCTGGAGAAAGAAAACGGTGCAGTGTACTGCTTGCTTGCATTCAAAACTGTTTTTATAAATCACCACCATTCCTCCTCCACGACCTGACATTCGAGGGGAGCTCAGATAAGAGGTCAGTCAGCCTCGACCCAGGTCTCTGTGATGCAGAGCAAATCCAAATGATGGGAAGTGAAAAAGTCCCGCAGGATGAAAGTTTTGTTTGTTACAGACCTGGGGCCTCATGTACAAAGACTTGCGTGGATTTCTTACTGAAACGTGACGTACGGTCAAATCCAGAAAACGGCGTACGCACAAAAAAATCCAGATGTATCAAACGTGCGTACGCCTGAATCCACGCACATTCCTTTTGTACATCACAATTAACGTGGAACTGAGCGCACGTGAGACACCTCCCCTGACACGCCTTCATTTACATATGTTAAACAGATGCAAATTACTTCCTGCATGTGTGAAGGACATGTTTGTTTGATCCCTGCGCGATCAGAAATGATTTCTAGATTCAGGAAAATAATGAATTTAATATAATATGAGTGAGGAAAAAAATCCTAAGTAAGAATAGTAATAAAATGTGTTTATCACGCAAAGAACGAGTGATTGTGTGTCGGTATTTGTGTGTGCGCGCACCCTGCTTTGGTGCGCAACTGGCTCATCCATCATTCTGAGTGAAAATATTAACTTTGCGCACGAGTTTATTACCATAATTACTGTAAACACAGAGGAACTTAGATGTTTGGTAGAACATAGATCTTTGTTTATTTAATAGCTGATATGAAGAAACGAGTCTCTGCGTCTCAGTGGAGAGTTTTCATGACATGACGTGATGTTGGAGTCTCCACAAAGGCTGCGCGCGCCGCAGCCTTTGTGCGCAGTCTGTTCGTCTGTGAATCTTTTGCTCTCCTACAAGTTATAAGGTGTACTTTCACGTGTCATTTTGGAGAAATCTACAATAAACGCAGATTATGAAACACCTCCACTGCCGGCGAGGGTGCGCGCGCTCCAGTGCGCAGCAGTGCCAAACTGAAAAAGGATTATTCCTGAAAATGGCTGATAAGCCATATCATAGATCAGAAAATTATATCTGTTTATAAATAAATGCTCTGCGTGTTACACTATTTATTATATCCTCCAATAAGGCTGAATCCGTTCCTGTTACATATATTTTTGGCACAACTTTGTGCGTCCTTTATTTAACTGCGTCCATGTGGATGTAATAATTGTTAATCATGTGTGTCTGGTGTGAACAATAATCATTTTCACATCATGAACAGTTAATAATAATAATAATAATAATGAATTCAATTTATAACGCACTTTTCATTAATGAAAATCTCAAAGTGCTACAAGGTGCAACAGAATTAAATGTCAATAAAACAAATAATAAAACAATTAAAATCAACAACAGTATCAGCTAAGATCAAAAGTAGAATCATGAGGAGGTAGAGTATGCTCGGTTGAAAAGAAAGGTCTTCAAGCTGCTCTTAAAGTCAACCACAGACTGTGGGGCTTCAGTTTCTCAGAATCACCTGTAAGTGTCGCCAAAGGAACAAAAACCACAGAAACGTGCGTCCGCCAGCATTGGAGTTGGCGTGGGGCTGTGCACATTTCCACGTTCAGTTCTGTTTTGATTCATACGGAGTTTTGCGTGGAAAATGGCGTACGCAAGGTTTTTGTGCGTACGCACCGTTGATACATGAGGCCCCAGGCGTTCACCAGGCCAATCCTGGCAGAAACCGCAGCCTCCAAACTGATGGGCGCGGGGACCCGGGGCAGTTGAACTTCTTCAAAAACCTGCCAGTTTGCTTCACTCTGAAGCTGAAATGTAGAAAATACATTCATTGTTACATTCTATGGCAGTTATTCACACAAAAAATAAACAATTACCCACCTTACTAAATGAAAATATTGTTGGATTTGTTTAAGTCTGTTTGGAATTGTAAAACAAGCTTCAACAATTTTGGATTTTTTTTTTTCTCCAAAGAGCAAAACTGGACAATTCCACAAACAAGTATAACATTCCCATCTGCTGGTCAAATGGCAGTACTATAGGGTAATTGTCAAAAATAATTTAAATACTTTACTAATTATAATAAAAATGGGTTGTGTTGTAGGTGAAAAAGGCCAGAAGGGTTTTACTGGACCAGCCGGCATGAAAGGAAAAACTGGTAATAACAATTTTAGATTTTATTTTAGATTAAGTCATGTAACTGTCATAAAGGACTTTTGTTGCTCTTCTCAGATCAGTGAGCTTATTGAGGTTTTATTTAATGAAACACTGAACTTTTAATGGAATTGAATATTTCTAATAATGTCTGTAACAAAGTTTTTTTGTAAAGGCTCTGGTAATTTCTCCGTTATGGTCATTTATAGGATCAGAATTTGATATAAGTTGTAAATTATTTTCTCTTTTTACTATTTGTTATTTTACACTTCATTTTAACAAAGGTAGCAATTTATTTGCAGTATGTTACATTTAATATATTGGTTGGCTGTGTTAACCCTTGTTTTCCTCATCAGGTACAACGTGTGACTGTGGGAGGTACAGAAAGGTGGCTGGGCAGCTGGATGCCAGTGTAAGGGAGCTCAGGAAAGCTGTGCAACTTTTGAAGAATGGTGAGTTGCTAGAAACAGAACATTTTAGGTTTTACTGTGGTTGGTGCTAACAGGAAGACCCAACATAAATTGTGACTTTTATGTGTAAAAAAAAAAAAGCCCACCAAAAAATCTGCTCATAAATATGAATTAGCTCTATGCAAATGAGGGTGGAAATATTTTCATCTTGATCAGTTATTTTTGTCCGTATTAGTGCTTGCTTTTAACTTTGCTTTTCATACTGTAAGCAGCTACTTTTGTTTATTTGAGTCTCACATTATATTCTTGTTTTCTTAGGATTTGCCTCAACCTGTCATGCAAATCCTAAAACATGTACTGATAGGCTTACTGAAGCCTTCTCAAAATCTGCTGTACCACAGGCTACTGTCAATTTAAAACACAGCTACTGGTACATTAATTTTCCCAGGAAAAGAGGTTCCAAACTTGTCTGAAAATCTCTGAATCAATTCAAATGTCCTTTCAGTTTTATACAGAGCAATAAAGATCTTAATCCTCAGAATGTGAGATGAGTTAACCTGAGATGAGTTATACACGAGTCCAATCACTCAGGTCCACAAGCTGTGGGTACTTACTAGCTGAACTTATTCCAAATCAGGTGGAACTGCTTTTTAATTTGTGCTCCAGTGAAATTACATTTTCTGCCTTTAGATCTGAGGCCACATTTTTTAAAATATTTAAAACGGCTTAAATAGTTTTTCACAAAATAAGAATGAGATTAGGTTCTATTGTATTTTGATTTAGCATTAGATTAACATTTGGCATTTTTAGCACTTTTTTTAAATATAGATTATGCAGGTGTCAGTGTTATGTTAGCAAGGAATGTGCTAAATAAATCAATGAATCTAGACATTTTGTGCAATCCCATTTACGTTTCAAATGTTTCTCCTCGGCCCTGAAAGGTGTTTTTCAGATTGCTAAGAGTCAGTTATTGTGGTACAATATATTTGTCAAGAAAATCATGTCTTCGTTGTACCGATAATTTATGTTTAAATTGCTCTTGTGCAGTTGTCTTAAGCTTGAAAGAGACAGAGGAAAGATACTACCTCCTTGTGAAGGAGCCCAAGAAGTCCAGAGAAGCTTCACTGGACTGCAAGCTAAGAGGAGGCACTCTGGCCATGCCAAAAACCAGCACCATTAACCAACTCATGACAGACTACATCAATCAGGCAGGACTGACAAGAGTTTATGTGGGAGTGCAGGCACAGAGCAAAGACTTGGTAAGTGATAGCCTTCCAGTAATCCAAAGACAAAAGTAGCAAAAACACTAAACATAGTAAACTGGTGAAGATTTTCAGTCATCCAGGGGCCTCATGTACAAAGACTTGTGTGGGTTTCGTGTGGATTTCCTACTGAAACATGGCTTGTGTTTAAATCAAGAAAATGGCATATACACAAAAAATCCAAATGTATGAAAGCATACACATGAATTCAAGCACACGTTTGTTGTACATCCCAATAAAAGTGAAATTGAGTGCACATTCGGGAATACTTGACTCCACCCTTAACACACCTACATCTAAATATGTAAAAATAAATGCAAATATGTTTTGCATTTGGGATTCTCCTCTGCATGTTAAACATTTACAGGTATGTCTAGATGCAGCAAAATTAAAAATGTCATTGGTGTTTTCAGTCAATGGGATGATGATCAGGTGTGAGTGGACACCCTGTTTGATTTAAAGAACAGGGTTTGATCAAAGTCTGCTCTTCACAACCTTTTTTTGGAAGTGGATCATGGCACGAACAAAGGAGATTCCTGAGGGCCTCAGAAAAAGAGTTGCTGACGCTCATCAGGCTGGAATTTAGCAACTTTAGGCAGCTATTTATGAACATATATGTTCATATATTTCGTAAATTCTATAAAGCTTGGAACTCCACACACTCCAGACATTTTTGAATTGATAAATCATCCAGGATGGGAAACAAAACTTCTTCAGCTTCAGAATAGAAGTCCGGTTGTTTTTCTTTTTCTTTTCTTGGATTAAATGTAGTAAGACCAGCTAAAATCTAAAGCAGAAATTAACCAGATAAAACTGCAGAAAGGAAAGATAAAAGTAGCAGTATGGTAGCAAAAAATTTAGAGTAGCAAAAGAAGACAAAAAATAGAGCAATAATGCTGAAGCAGATTTCAAACAATGCTTTTAAAGGAATTGAGGATGTACAGTATTTCTGTTAAGAAAAAAAAATCAATAATAGGATATTTTTTAAGTTTTAAAGTTACATGCACCGAAAGTCACAACACCATCTCCTGAACAAGCTAAATGGTTTGATTTCTGAAAGGCTTTAAATAGCACAAAGTATACAGAAGTAGTTATACTGTCAAAACTGCTTTTTAAAAAATATGGGAAAACAATCCTGTGAATGCTAACACAACATTCACAAAATCAACAGCATTATGTAAAATATTTTCTTTACTGTACTTTGTAGTTATGGTTTGAAATGGAGATCCATGGAAGACTGATGAAGAAATAATATCTAATCTAATATGTTCTTCTTTTCTCTCTCAAATAACCCAATCTCAAAATATCCAAACTATCCCTTTGAAGATCATTTCTGTTTTGATTTCTCATCTTCAGAATGGGACAAGCAGGTATATTGATGCCAATTCCAACCCTCTGGACGTGTTTTCTGCTTGGAACCAAGAGGAGCAGCTCCAGTCCAGATTAGCTCCCACCACAAACTCCAGCTGCGTGGGGCTACTGAACACTGGGACCTGGGCTCATGTGGAGTGTGAAACAACCTTGTTTTTCATTTGTGAATTTCCAAAGAGCAGAAGATGAAGAGGGACAGGATCACCTAATTCAGCATCAAAATGCTGATTCAGCATTCACACATACAGAACTGTCTCCCTTGTGGAATGCAGCCTATGCTCAGTACACATACAAATGAACAGTACAGATATTTGTTCAGAGTTTATCCAATTCGATTATTATTATTATTATTATTATTCAATTATTGTAATTGAATTGTCATTGAAATATTTAACAATGACACTACACATATTTTCTAATATTGGACAGCATTAACGTCTTGTATGATGCGTTATAATGCACAGTGCAACTGTTTATAAACTGTGTACTCATTCTAAATGTAATAGTGACATGCAGGAAGTTATACAGAGGAAGAGGTGAGCAAAGAAGAAATATGATGAGGAAAGGACTGAAGAGAGTGGACAGGAATATCAGGAGAGGCAACGTAGGACAAAAAAGGAAATAATGAAGGCAAAACGGAATGTATATGATGAGCTGTACAAGAGTCTGAACACTAAAGAGGGAGAGAAGGATTTGTACTGACTGGCAAGACAAAGGGGGGAAGAAAAATAAACATAACTTTCACTTTTCTTATACTAAAGCTAAGATTTAATATTACTTCATAAAAACCCACATTAATGTAAGTACATTGCAAAAACATTAAATACTACTACTATTAATGACAATAATAATTTGCCTACCTCCACCCACTCTCCACCCACTACTTATACTGTACCTGCTGTCATGCACCTCCTCCCCACTCCCCTCACTGTTGCAGTGCATACTTGAGTCCAACCTACACAAATAATGTCTAATAACCAGGGAAAGAGGAAAAGTGCAACACAGACAGAGGTATAGAAAAAAGTCAAGAATTTCTCTGTTGCAGAACAACAGCAACTTTAGCTAAACAGGTACATTTGCATGTTTTAAAACCAGCTGATGTGCAGCAGCCTGAGCTGTGATAAAGCCTAGTCCTATGGGTGCAGGTGGTACATATTTCTCTGCATTTTATTATTAGTTTTATTTGTCTTTAGCTATTCTTTACTCTGCTTGTAATCTTTAAACAAAATGTTCTTTCTCTTCCATCTATGTTATTCCTATATATAATAAACCCAGCTGTTTGTTTTGTTAGTTGTTATAGTGTAAAACACATGCTGTATGTCAAATTCAAGATTAAGATCAAAATCTTGCCTTTGTAAACACTTACTTGCTCCCCCACCCAAAAAAAAAACGTATTATAAATGTAGCGCAGATTAATTTAGAATGAAACTGCAATTAAACTACAATCTTCAATTTAGTCCATGTACTGTATATTGTTATAACATCTGTTGTAATAAACCCTGATGGTTTTTATTTGACTCATGTTTTTTTTTTTCAAATACAGAAGATAAGTTAACTTGCATAAAACATTTCTTTCATAGAATCAAATAAATATAAGGAAATGTACTTGGTAAAACCACAATTGATATGAATGCTGCAAAAATAACTAATAAAGTCCTGTGTAGTAACACTGGGCATGTAGATTAAGTTGTATTTTCTATTGCTGTATGTACTTGATGGTGTGTGAAAAAACAAGGTTTTGGTAAGAGTGTTTTAATATGTAAAAAATATGGCCATTCTTAGCAGAATAAAAATTTGAAAAATGTTCCCCCGCTGCTACTGGACCCTTGAATCAATTGAACTGAAAATCAGTGTTTCGTCTCTGAACATATAGTGATATTTTTCTGTTTTTGTCAGATCTGAAATGTCTGTCATAAAATTTAATCAAGAGTGACAAGTTCAGCAATGTACTGCTAAAATAATCAAAAGTCAAAGCACTTTGTCTCTAATATCCTCAAAAATAAGCACAAAAAACATATAGGCCTCTGGAACCTCCCATTTCATAGTTACAATAAAAATCTATTTTGTTGTATACCCGTAAGTCTTAATACCCTGATGCATGCTCAAAAATCCAGGTAGAAAAATCTAAAAAGGCTACCGTAAGTTTGGTCCTCTGGACATTCAAAAAACAAAACAAAGCAATAAAAAATGTGTAGAAACGTTTCGTCTTTCGTCCGAAAGACTTCCTCAGTCTGAGATGCTGTATTCAGCTCAGTCTTATAAATAGCACCCTCTGGGCCTTCCTGAAAGCAGAGAAGAAACCCAAACAGGACTCCAGCCAGCCATCAGGTGAAAAGAAGGAACCCAGACCAGTGGTCATTCCGTATGTTGCGGGAGTTTCAGAGACATTGAGACGTTTATTTTCTAAACACAACGTCCCAGTGGCTTTTAAACCCCAAAATACATTACGGCAAAGACTGGTTCATCCCAAAGATCCAGTCCCCCGGCACAAACAGAGTAATATTGTGTATGCTGTTCAGTGTCAGGAGGGCTGTGATCAGTCTTATCGGGGAAACTAAACAGCCACTGGCCAAAAGGATGGCCCAGCACAGAAGATCAACATCATCAGGCCAGGACTCTGTGGTCTACACTCATATCCAGGCCAGCGGTCACTCTTTCAGGGATGGAAATGTTCACATTCTTGATGGAACGATGGTTTGAGAGAGGAGTAAAGGAGGCCATCTTTGTAAAAAGAAACCGTCCATCATTAACACTACTTTGACTAAGGCTGCGCTTTTTTGCGCAAGTGAACTTGGCTTCTGAATCCCCCGGTCCCTTTCAGTGGGCTATATAATGTCGATTCAAATGCTAATGACCCTACTAAAGACCCATTAATTGTACACCTACACCCCCCCACCCCCTACACCTCAGTCCAAAATCCTTGGACCCAGTGCAGGCCTTGTATAACACATAAACATTTATCGCTGCCAGGTCAAGCATGTTGTAGAACACGGCAATGGGCCGCACCGTATATAAATGTGCAATCTGGTCCATTATACCGGTATGTCAGTTGACCTCAGGTCATGTTACCTGTGTCGGTCCGTCAGTTTACCTCAGGTCATGTGACCTATGTCGGTCCGTTTGTTGACTTCATGTCGTGTGACCTGTGTCGTTTTGTCAGTTGACCTCAGGTCATGTGACCTGTGTTGGTCCGTCACTTGACCTCAGGTCATGTGACCTGTGTCGGTCCGTCAGTTGACCTCAGGTCATGTGACCTATGTCGGTCCATCAGTTGACCTCAGGTCATGTGACCTGTGTCGGTCCGTCAGTTGACTTCATGTCGTGTGACCTGTGTCGGTCCGTCAGTTGACCTCAGGTCATGTGACCTGTGTCGGTCCGTCAGTTGACCTCAGGTCATGTGACCTATGTCGGTCCATCAGTTGACCTCAGGTCATGTGACCTGTGTCAGTCCGTCAGTTGACCTCATGTCGTGTGACCTATGTCGGTCCGTCAGTTGACCTCAGGTCATGTGACCTGTGTCGGTCCGTCAGTTGACCTCAGGTCATGTGACCTGTGTCAGTCCGTCAGTTGACCTCAGGTCATGTGACCTATGTCGGTCCGTCAGTTGACCTCAGGTCATGTGACCTATGTCGGTCCATCAGTTGACCTCAGGTCATGTGACCTGTGTCAGTCCGTCAGTTGACCTCGGGTCATGTGACCTGTGTCAGTCCGTCAGTTGATCTCAGGTCATGTGACCTGTGTCGGTACGTCAGTTGACCTCATGTCGTGTGACCTGTGTCAGTCCGTCAGTTGACTTCATGTTGTGTGACCTGTGTCGGTCCGTCAGTTGACCTCAGGTCATGTGACCTGTGTCGGTCCGTCAGTTGACTTCATGTCGTGTGACCTGTGTTGGTCCGTCACTTGACCTTAGGTCATGTGACCTGTGTCGGTACGTCAGTTGACCTCATGCCGTGTGACCTGGGTCGGTCCGTCAGTTGACCTCGGGTCATGTGACCTGTGTCGGTCCGTCAGTTGACCTCGGGTCATGTGACCTGTGTCAGTCCGTCAGTTGATCTCAGGTCATGTGACCTGTGTCGGTACGTCAGTTGACCTCATGCCGTGTGACCTGTGTCGGTCCGTCAGTTGACTTCATGTCGTGTGACCTTTGTTGGTCCGTCACTTGACCTCAGGTCATGTGACCTGTGTCGGTACGTCAGTTGACCTCATGCCGTGTGACCTGGGTCGGTCCGTCAGTTGACCTCATGTCGTGTGACCAATGTCTGTCAGTCAGTTGACTTCATGTCGTGTGACCTGTGTCGTTTTGTCAGTTGACCCCATGTCATGTGACCTGTGTCGGTCCGTCAGGTGATGGACAACAATAGGTCAAGCATGTTGTAGAACACAGCAATGGGCCACCTGCATGTGCCGGCATGCACCGTATATACATGTGCCAACGACAAGGAGAGAGACAGTACTTGCAAGCAAAATAATTTATTTGACAGACCATCAGGGTTACAGGATAATCAGCACTGCAGGACAAGACAATTTTATGCATAAAATTGTTCTGGAGCAGACAAAGCTTTCCGTTCAGTGGATGTCCCAAAATGCTCAACTGTGAGATAAATTCAGGGTCTGTTATTATGTGTGAGTTCAGGTCAGGGCCTCTCTTCTGACCAAGGGAGAAAGTGCAAGCAGAGTCTTACTTACCTGGTGGAAACATTGGAATGCAGTCTGTGCAGTCTGGTGTGGTGGGGGTGTCTGAGTTGAGTGCACACATATTTATAACAAAAGGCAGTTAATGGTCCAATGATTGTGCAGGAGAAGGAGGGGGTTTGTCCTCAGGATCTTGAAAATTCAGTCATCCTAGTGTTAAACAGAGGTGGAGGCCTCCGGGTTCAACTGTCCCCCTCTTTTATTGCTAGTATCACTCAGCCCTCTGTGAATAGCAAACAACCATCAGGGTGCTAACGATCCATCGTTAGGCTGATGGTCCTCCTTGATCATGTGAGCAACTGGTTTAGGCTGTCAGCAGCAAACTGGTTGATCCACTGTGAGAGGGTGCTATTTATAAGACTGAGCTGAATACAGCATCTCAGACTGAGAAAGTATTTCGGATGAAAGACGAAACGTTTCTACAATTGATTTTGCTTTTTTTTTTATGTCCAGAGGACCAGACTTAGCTTTTTTAGACTTCAACAAAAAGCTATTAAAATCAAATAAAAGAAGTTATAAAAGTCAAATAAAGATGCCATGTGAAACAAGGTAAAATACTAGAAACAAGAACGAATTTGAACTAAGGTTTAGATGCTGCCTAACTGATCCAGTATCTACCTCTACCTACTTTGAACACAAATGTTCCTCATTGGAACCAGCAGTGAATGAGACTCAGGTCAATGACACGCAAAATCGTGAAGCGTTCTGTATTTTCACTTTTTGGTTACATTAAACAAGTTGGTGTGTTTCCACTTTCTTATGCAGATGATTCATGATCAATTCAGTTCAGTGCTGACATGTTCCTGTTTTTATTGTCCTACCTCGCTTCACGATGTAGCGTGGTCCTATTTCTGCTGTAAATCACCACCCCGTTTACTAACCCATCACAGAGACAACCATTCACTCTCTCTCTCTCACACCTAGGGACAATCTAGAGTTACCATTCAGTCTAACATGCATGTCCAGAGGACCAGACTTAGCTTTTTTAGATTTTTCTACCTGGATTATTGAGCATGCATCAGGGTATTTTGAAGCACTTTGGCTAGGATTGCCTCAAACTTGTTAGAGAGTTTGAGAAAACAGCAAAGAAGAGGGGAGACTACAGGAACCACTTACGATTCAACCTTAGATGCAGACAAAGTGGCATCATTCCCAAGAGCCTGGAACTGAAAACTTAGGTCAGCGGGCATCTGGAAAGCAAGATCCTTCAGAAGGCACAGACGCAGCTGCTGAATGAAAGGGTGAGACAGACCAATTTTACCATTGAGGCCAAAGAAGAGCACATTAAACAAAAACTAACAACGTGCCTAGATCAGACCACACTCCAGCAAGTGATGGACTGTACAGATCAGGCACGCTTAGCACAGCATGTCCAAGACTCGACAACAAAACAAGTTTAACTTGCTAATAACTTGTCAACACCATCACAATTCCAATAACAATACATTCAGTGTAAGACAACACTCCAGTACACAGTTACATGCCAGGGAGACAGAAAAGTGGGTGAAGAATTTATCTGACAGACAGCTCACCCAACCGGAGACAGAGATTGTTGTCAGGGGACTGAACTTTGCAGTTGCACCAAGTAGAATCCCTCTGGTGGAGATGATCACAGCCACTGAGTCAGCCATCCATAATAATAACAAAATTAAAGAATTTGAAGCAGAACAACTCAGAATCAAAGTTTCAGCCTGCCTCAGGAATGCCAACCACGTTCCAACATCAGTAGAGAAGAGAGGGATGCACTCACCACTCTTAGCAAGGACAAAAACATCATAATTCTCCCAGCAGACAAAGGAAGTGCACAGTGATTTTGAACCAGAAAGACTATCATGAGAAAGTTATGTCACTCCTTAGTGACTTAACCACTTATGAGCCGCTGAAAAGAGATCCAGGAAGTGGTTACAAGAAGAAGTTGATAGATTGCCTTAAAATTTTGGAGCAGGACAAGGCTATTGACCGTTTTCTGTTCCACAGACTGTACCCAGGGGAGGCCACACCTAGTCTGTATGGTTTACCTAAAATTTACAAACAAGGTGTACCTTTAAGACCAATTGTCAACATAAACTCAGTTACTTACAATGTTTCCAAATATCTGGCGTCTGTACTCATCCCTTTAGTTGGCAGTTCAGAACACCACATACAGAATACCATAGAATTTGTGGATAAGGTGAGGGATGTCATCATGGAGACTGATGGTCTCTGAATGGTCTCTTTTGATGTCACATCACTCTTTACGTGCATTCTTGTTTATGAGGCAGTAGAGGTGGTCTGTTTAAGGTTAAAATCACCACTCTGAGCAACAGGACCACACTTTCCACAGAACAACTGTGTCAACTCTTCAAACTGTGCCTGCAGTCAACATACTTCACATATGGGGAGCAATATTATAGGCAGAAACATGGGTGTGCTATGGGGTCTCCAGTTTCTCCTATTGTTGCCAACTTGGAGGAGATAGAAATGAGAGCCTTGACGTCCTTTTCAGGGAGACCACCAAGTCATTGGTTCAGGTATGTTGACGACACCTGGGTTAAAATTAAATCTCAGGAAGTCCAACGTTTTACTGAGCACATCAACTCTGTGGATAAATATATCAAGTTCACACGAGAAGATGTAATAAATGGCAGGTTGGCTTTCTTGGACTGTGAGGTCTCAGTTTTTGAAAGAGGATATTTACAAACTGAAGTGTACCGCAAACCCACCCACACAGACCAGTATTTGCAGTTTGACTCCCATCGCCTTTTCGAGCACAAGTTAGGAGTCATCAGGACTCTGTATCACAGAGCAGACAGCGTCCCCACTAACTCAGGATCCAGACAGAAGGAGAAATCCCACACAAGACAGGCTCTAGAACAATGTGGATATCCTAACTGGGCCTTCCAGAAAGCAGAGAAGAAACCCAAACAGGACTCCAGCCAGCCATCAGGTGAAAAGAAGGAACCCAGACCCAGACCAGTGGTCATTCCGTATGTTGCGGGAGTTTCAGAGAAACTGAGACGTTTATTTTCTAAACACAACATCCCAGTGGCTTTTAAACCCCAAAATACATTACGGCAAAGACTGGTTCATCCAGATCCAGTCCCCCGGCACAAACAGAGTAAAATTGTGTATGCTGTTCAGTGTCAGAAGGGCTGTGATCAGTCTTATATCGGGGAAACTAAACAGCCACTGGCCAAAAGGATGGCCCAGCACAGAAGATCAAAATCAGCAGGCCAGGACTCTGTGGTCTACACTCATCTCCAGGCCAGCGGTCACTCTTTCAGGGATGGAGATGTTCACATCCTTGATAGAGAGGAACGACGGTTTGGGAGAGGAGTAAAGGAGGCCATCTTTGTAAAAAGAAATGGTCCATCATTAAACAGAGGTGGAGGCCTCCGGGTTCAACTGTCCCCCTCTTACAATGCTGTGATTGCTAGTATCACTCAGCCCTCTGTGAATAGCAAACAACCATCAGGGTGCTAACGATCCATCGTTAGGCTGATGGTCCTCCTTGATCATGTGAGCAGCTGGTTTTAGCTGTCAGCAGCAAACTGGTTGATGCACTGTGAGAGGGTGCTATTTATAAGACTGAGCTGAATACATCTCAGACTGAGGAAGTCTTTCGGACGAAAGACGAAACGTTTCTACAATTTTTTTTTTTGCTTTGTTTTGTTTTTTGAATGTCCAGAGGACCAGACTTAGCTTTTTTAGACTTCAACAAAAAGCAATTAAAATCAAATAAAATAAGTTATAACAGTCAAATCAAGATATGAAACAAGGTAAAATACTAAACAAGAACGTATTTGAACTAAGGTTTAGATGCTGCCTAGCTGATCCAGTATCAAGTCAAGCAGTCAGCCATGAATTCCCAGCATGCAGCTGTCTTCAGCAGCTAGAACTGACTACAAAGTAATCAAAAATAAGAACTAGACAGTCAAACCGATGCAGACTCACTAATTATTGGTCATTATTGTTTGTTTTTGCTGTGTTTCTCCTGCCGCTACCTACTTTGACCACAAGTGTTCTTCATTGGAACCATCAGTGAATGAGACTCAGGTCAAAGTCCTACAAATTCTACTCGTGGCTAGTTGAAAGATGTGTTACTGTGGTAGCACATACATTAAAATTGGAACGATACAGAGAAGATTAGCATGGTTCCCCTGCGCAAGGATGACACGCAAAATCGTGAAGCGTTTCTCATTTTCACTTTTTGGTAACACAAAACATGTTTTAGTGCCTCCCTGGTGTCTTTCCACTTTTTTATGCAGATGATTCATGATAAATTCAGTTCAGTGCTGACATGTTCCTGTTTTTATTGTCCTACCTCACTTCACGATGTAGCGTGATCCTATTTCTGCTGTAAATCACCACCCCGTTTACTAACCCATCACAGAGACAACCATTCACTCTCTCTCTCTCACACCTAGGGACAATCTAGAGTTACCATTCAGTCTAACATGCATGTCCAGAGGACCAGACTTAGCTTTTTTAGATTTTTCTACCTGGATTATTGAGCATGCATCAGGGTATTTTGAAGCACTTTGGCTAGGATTGCCTCAAACTTGTTAGAGAGTTTGAGAAAACAGCAAGGAAGAGGGCAGACTACAGGAACCACTTACGATTCAACCTTAGACGCAGACAAAGTGGCATCATTCCCAAGAGCCTGGAACTGAAAACTATATGTCAGCGGGCATCTGGAAAGCAAGATCCTTCAGAAGGCACAGACGCAGCTGCTGAATGAACGGGTGAGACAGACCAATTTTACCATTGAGGCCAAAGAAGAGCACATTAAACAAAAACTAACAACGTGCCTAGATCAGACCACACTCCAGCAAGTGATGGACTGTACAGATCAGGCACGCTTAGCACAGCATGTCCAAGACTCGACAACAAAACAAGTTTAACTTGCTAATAACTTGTCAACACCATCACAATTCCAATAACAACACATTCAGTGTAAGACAACACTCCAGTATACAGTTACATGCCAGGGAGACCGAAAAGTGGGTGAAGAATTTACCTGACAGACAGCTCACCCGACAGAGATAGTTGTCAGGGGACTGAACTTTGCAGTTGCACCAAGTAGAATCCCTCTGGTGGAGATGATCACAGCCACTGAGTCAGCCATCCGTAATAATAACAAAATTAAAGAATTTGAAGCAGAACAACTCAGAATTAAAGTTTCAGCCTGCCTCAGGAATGCCAACCACGTTCCAACATCAGTAGAGAAGAGAGGGATGCACTCACCACTCTTAGCAAGGACAAAAACATCATAATTCTCCCAGCAGACAAAGGAAGGTGCACAGTGATTTTGAACCAGAAAGACTATCATGAGAAAGTTATGTCACTCCTTAGTGACTTAACCACTTATGAGCCGCTGAAAAGAGATCCAGGAAGTGGTTACAAGAAGAAGTGGATAGATTGCCTGAAATTTTTGGAGAAGGACAAGGCTATTGACCATATTCTGTACCACAGAATGTACCCAGGGGAGGCCACACCTAGTCTGTATGGTTTACCTAAAATTTACAAACAAGGTGTACCTTTAAGACCAATTGTCAACATGATAAACTCAGTTACTTACACTGTTTCCAAATATCTGGCGTCTGTACTCATCCTTTTAGTTGGCAGCTCAGAACACCACATACAGAATACCATGGACTTTGTGGATAAGGTGAGGGATGTCATCATGGAGACTGATGAAACAATGGTCTCTTTTGATGTCACATCACTCTTTACGTGCATTCCTGTTGATGAGGCAGTAGAGGTGGTCTGTTTAAGGTTAAAATCACCACTCTGAGCAGCAGGACCACACTTTCCAAAGAACAACAGTGTCAACTCTTGAAACTGTGCCTGCAGTTGAAGGAATTCAGCTTGGATGTTCAAATGAGCCAGGCGTCTCTTGAAGCAAATATGATTTATTGAAAAAGATACAGGTTAACAGAATAAGCAGACATCATTTGATCAATATGCATACGATCGGATGATTCGTTGGACAGACCTTTTCGCTCGAAGTCTCGTCAAGGAATGTCAGCTCACCCCTGTGTTGTGAGTTATCATAAAATGTTTTGGGCTGCTTCTGCTGTGTGATTGGTCAGGCGAGCTGATATCGATGGTTGCTAAGGCAACTGAGATTTATAGCTAGGCCAAGGTCTTTCTGCAATGACCTGCATCAGATTGTGTGTGCCTCTTTGTTTGAGCATAAGTTAAGAAGAGTTTAGATTCAAACTAGTTTCATTCGACATTTATGTTTCTCCTGTGGCACATTTTGTGTCATGAAGTGGCACATTCTGTGTCATGAACTAAGTGTGTTGCATAAACTAAGTGTATGTGTTTATACTAAAGATGTACCTGTTATTCCAGCCAAATTCTGTGTCTGCTTTGCCCTTCCCCCCTGTGGGACGTGTTGGCCTCAGAGTTGCTTCGAGCTGCAGGTCTGATCAAACTGCACACCGGTAAGAGTAACATGTGCACAGTATAAACATGATTGTATAAAACCTTTGTGATTACATGAAACACAGTTGTGAATGATTATATAGGTTTAAGCATAATAACGTATATAATGGTGATTTATCTTTCACTCCCTCTCTCGGCCGATCTTTGATCGGCCGAAACCAACAGCCGAACTCCAGGTGGGCCCCCTGAAGAGGACCCCAATCCCAACACCACACCAAAACAAACAAATCATCAAACTAAAATCAACGCAATGTAAATAAACTACCAAAATCAACTAAATCTAACCCAAACCCCATCTGACTCCAAAACTAAACAATAATCAAACACCAAAGCAATAATCACATGCCAGTATCTAAACCAGCCTAATCTATGAAAACATAAAAGGATAAATGCAATCACCGCCTTAACTCCATCGTCCTCCTAGGACTCCTCCAAGAACCACTCTTCACCCCTACAGGTATCTGGTCTCAGCCAAATACATGTGATGCCCCTCATCCGGTACTGGACCGCGTCTGACCTGCATCATGGGAAACACTGTCCCATGAACATCCACATCCCTCGGAACAACCATTCTGGAGACCATTGCTCGCGCACAAGGCGTCACACACCCCATAAACACGCAAAATAGAACCAGAATAGCTAGCGGAAAAGCCAAGATCTTAAAGAACACCTGAGTCCATGATCCACTAGTGAACCAGGACAGCACATCCCACTGTCCAGCAGGTGCATCCGCTGCTTTCGCCTTCTGAAGCTCTCTCAGCTGTGTCAGGGCTGTGGTCACCCTGGCCTGTGGGTCAGAGCTAGTCTCGTCAGGAATGTAAGTACAACAGGTATTCCTACCTATTATCTTGCACACTCCCCCTTTCGACGCTGTCAATAAATCCAAAATCAACCTGTTTTGCAAAACCATAATTCTGAGGGCAGTTAACTCAGCCGAGATGCCCTCAAACGCCTTAATTGTAGAATTAATAAACACACCAAAACGGTAATCTAACGTCTCCAAACGCAACATTAGCTTGCCTACACCTGCCCATGGAAACAGAGAAAGCATGACTTTCTCACCTGTTGTCCAATGTTTGAACTCCTGCGGCACATCTGTACCCCAGATGGAGTCATGAGGTTTGAGAACAATTGCTCTCTTCTCACGAACATAATGAGACCCATTGCTGACTGAGGCCAGAAATGAGTCATCAGTCACTGCCACAGGTGCGCACAGTCCGGTCCAGTTCGCAGGTAAGGACAACAGCACAGCATGACCACACAACCAAGCCAAATCCTCCACAGGAAACGTCCCATTCACTCCAGGAACACCCACGTGAATGTTCCCAGGGAGGTACACCGCCTGGCAGCTCTTGGTTGGCAGTGAGCCCACCACCACCTGATGTGAGTCTTGGTGCTGCACTCGGTGTACACAAACCGGGAACTGTTCACCAGGTGTCCACTCCACATACTGGCTCAGCACCACCACCGGGTCAGACTGTGTCAGCTCGTACCTTCTAGCCACACACCTCTCTGGTTGTTTGATGAATCCCCTGGAACTGTACTGTAAAAAACAGAAAGACAACTTGCGTTCTAAAGGCTTCACACGCAAGGGCAGGTGGGATGCAGTCACAGGAAGCTTTGTGCATACATAACATTCAGAACTATGGCGCCCCCTGGCTAAAAACTGAGCATACTTATACCAGCTGTTCATCTGGAAGCTGTGAGACAAGTTGAGAGTCAACTGATCGATATCCTGAATCTGAGACCATGCCCTAAGTCTGGGGACCTCTCTCCTGACCTTTATAGGCTCCTCTGCGCGACACCTCTGCAGACCTGGTATAACACAAAGAGATTCCAACAATAAAACAATCAGAATCATGATCAACATCATCACACCTCCAGCCAGTAAAATTCTGTTATGCCCATCCGCCATGCTGAACTCCTCGTGGCCCTCTCAAACTGTAGCACAAACACTGTTTAAAAGCAGTAATCTGTGAACACTGAAATGTAACACAATTTAAAACAGATGATGAGATTGACCCACTGCTCAGTTAAAATGAGCTGACCTGAAAAAGTGAACACACACAAGATACCTAGGTGCAGAAAGTCCAAACACCAAACACATGCACAGTTTAACAAAATCTTCTTTTTGCTCTTTTTTTATTTTTTTTTATTACACAGGAGTCACTGGAACCGCACCTGTAAGAAAATACAGTCGTATAATGCACGGATCGTTCACTCATTCAATTTTAAACCAGAAATAAGGAATTGATCAAAAACCCATAATATTTTATGATTGTAACACTGAAATAGAAAAAATGTACCTCCAAACCCTTGAACGTTAGATGTGTTGTTCTGTTGTATTCTAATTTTAGAATGGAAGTAAATTTAATTGATAAAACTTAAAAGTTAAAATGTAGCAGCAAATAGTTAATGACTAAATTAAATCTAATTTAAGAATCAGTAATAAAATGCAACACTAATTTAATATTAAAGGTGAAATCTAATATCTAAACCTAAGTGTGTGATCTTTAAAATGTGATTTAAGATTTAAAGCATGAAATATTGCTGATTCAATCATGCAAAGTAGAAACACCTGTAAAGTTTAAAACACTGTGTCAGCCTTTCTGAATCGATTTAACCCTCTGCTTTCTGTTCTGTTCAGATGTTTGTGGAAAGATGCATTCTTCAGAGGTCACCACCCTTTTATTGGGTGCAGATCGCTGAAGATTACACCCAGCTGGTACTTAGTTCAATTTCCCCGTTCTACTGGTCAAGCAAAACTGCCCCGACCCAAAGAGAATGGATGACCTCCTCTTTTATGCTACACTTGGTGTGGCCTGCCTTGTTAAGCTGCAATCATGCAACAGGCGCTCTTCTCTCAAAGCAACAAGGCAGACAGGCCTGGGGAACTGTTTCCCTATCGTTCTGGCCTATTCTCAAAAGCAAGCACAAAGATGCACCTCAGGAAGACAGGTGTTTTCAGGTGACAGGTGTTTTCAGGAAGCTCCACCACTCGAACCAGAACACCTCACGAACAGATGACTCCCACAGATGCTGAAGTGTGGTGCAGGGAAAACAGAAGCTCACGCCTTCCCTCGAGCTCGGTTTTCCAGGAACCAGATGCAGCCAGGCCCACACCACGTGTGAACCCCTCCTCCAGATGCAAAGCCCCCCTTTTCAGCTCAGCAGCTCTGACAGGTCTTCTGTGACCGGTTGTGATGACCTCTGAGGCCTTTCCTCCGGATCGCTCTGGCTGTGCCTCTCCCTCTCTCGCGCGCTGCTGGTGATGTGCGCCTCGACAGCTCAGCTGTGCGCACCCCCCTTTGGCTCAGGCCACTCTCTTCCAGAGGCCCTGAGAAGCACCCCAGGTGTCAGTGGACCCTCCGGCCTCGTTCAGGCTTTGCACTCTCAGGTGTAACGGATTCAAAGATCTGTAGATGGAAGCTGGACAAACTACGATTAGTCTCTCAAAATACATTATATGCGACATAACAACAACCCTTATCCCCTATCTACAGATGTCCTCAGCCCTAACGGCCATTTTGTAAAGCCCCAAATCAATTAATTTTAGTCTGTGCACAGATTACAGCCAATTTTCCAAAAGTATACTAACATGTTGAGGCCTAAGTATTTCTAACATTCCCTAGATTTGCATTGCTAAAATGTGTACCATTATCTGATCTAATTTTTACAGGAAAACCATGACATGTAATGTAACAATTTATTAAAAAATTTTTAGGACCGGTTTGTTGTCTTCCCTTCTAATTTTTTCTTTTTCTTTTATGCCCCTAGTCAGCCGGTGAGCGCGGCACACCAACCATAAATTTCTGAACCCCTTTTACCGGTTCGAGCATGTCTGTACAACCAATTATTATCTCATGACCCGGTGCCATCACGGTCGAAAATTTCCTTGTTCGCGCGACCTCCTCGTCTGTTGAGCCTCACGCAATGAACGCACGGCGCAATGTTCTGATCAGAGAATGTAAATGTGTGTGTGTCACCAGCTGAAATCCCCTTCAGCTGGTGTGCTCCACACGCGCGAGTTGCTGCTCCTCAAAATCTTCTTCTCTTCCATCTTCTGGTTCAGGATCCGCCCCTTGTTAACAGCAAGCTATAGAGGCCTCATCTCATCTCCTGGCCCTCTCTTCTTCTGGTGTGACCATCACCATCTGACTTCAATTGATGTATCCCGATGCTCTTTTTCCTTCCAATTCAGCTTGACAGTTCCATTCCTGATGTTTATTTATGGTCTGTGTGTTGGTTTTGTCAAAGCTGTGATACCATATCGCACGTCTGCTTCCTTTGTCTCCCTTTGCTGTCCAAAAACCCTCTCTTTTCCACTGAACGAGCTTAGTTAATGCTGCACCCAAAGTTCACACAGAGCCCTGCCTACGCCCTCTGCGCTGACTGTATTCCTCTTGCCGCTTCAAACCTATCATCACGTCAAAACACTGATCTGCCTGAAGCCCCTTACTAAACCAGCACTAACACTGCTCCGCTTTTTCCACGGAAACCACTTTCCTCACCGACCACCACGTGCACCTTCTGTGTCTTTCATAATTTTCTCTTATTTTATCCTGCAAATTTGTTCCCTCCTTGTCATCAACTTGTGCTCTCCTCATCTCTGAAAGCCTGTTCTTACTTAATTGATCTTATCTGCACTGATTAACGATCCAATTTATGCGTCTGAACTATATTCCTGAATTTCAACTCAGCCGTTGTACACACCAGACTCCGAGAAACGCGTTCCCTCAAGGAGAACTGCCATTATTTATCTAATCTTTAAAACCCAATATGAATAATTGTGGTGACACCAGTTTTACCTGTGAAAATATTCACAACTCATTTTGCTGTGGCCCTCGGGATGAGAGCCTTGTTATTTTGTTTAAGAGCCCTCTGGAACCGGGAGGAGCAGGCAAACAGAGCTCCAAGTCAGTTTTAACCTAATAATTATGTGACCTTCGGTGGCCTGTTCTATGTGTCATCATTAAATAATGCACTTTACGTTTGGACCCTGAGACTGAGGCCCCAGTGTGACCCCACCGATTCAAATGGGAGGCCGACGCCTTCACGGGTTGCTGGAATGAGTGACTCCTGACAGCTGTTTCACATGCTCATGCTCTGGTCGTGTGAGTTTGTCCATTGTCCAGCTTAGGTCAGCTTCAGTGCCCCGCCACTTCTTCCTGGTGGCTTTCTCTGCAGGATGCCCCAAGTCCTGACTTCACTTGATTTCACGTTGTGTTTGCTGACTTTGACATCTGTTTGTGTCCTGGACTGTTCTTTTGTTCAGGTCGTTGCCTTGAACTATGGCTGAGGAAGTTCATGGACATTCTGGTGTTTGAATGACAGTTCTTTGGTTTTTCTCCCTTTAACTGTCCTTGTCTTGTGTCCATTCATGAGTGAGAGGTTTTGCTCTCGCTTTCTGGCAGCTGTCGCTCTCAGAGTCAAAATGAACCATGTAGACGTCAGCTTTATGCATTCAAATCCAATCGAGCCACCACTGTTACCCCAATCCCCTGGCAAACGCAAAAGTATCATGCATTTTGGTTGAATCCTAGCTCATGGCAAATTACAATTATGTGTTCTGTAAGAAAATAGGTCTGTCTGTCTGATGCTCCCCCTCCCCGCACTGTGTGCTATCAGGCTGTAGGCTGAAAAAGAAATACGCGTAATTGTCTAATAATAACGCCAATAATATTACTATATGAAAACTCAAAAGTGAAATCTTCTCGGCATTTGTCTCCCAGAGCACATCTCGTTGGATCTGGTCGGCACAACGTTTTTTTCTTTCCCTAATTTAAAGTGAAAAGCAAAAATTTTTACAAAAAAGTTCTTACAACTAATTGAAAATGAATTCAACCTTTACCCAAGACTGTCTAATCCAATCTGACTGTCCAATCTACATGTCATTGTTGATTTTTTTTTAACTTTATTTACCCAACCGAGGTCTGTCTGCTTGTTTTGTATATAATGTATATAGAAATCTGTCATATCCTGTTGGTTTTGAAATGGCAACATCTGTTTACTGTGATTGTAGTTTTCTTTATTTTCCTTTGATGAGTGCAAATGCCTCTTGTCAATATGACGTGTGCTGCTGACCACTTGACCAGGTCACCCTTGTAAACTAGATCTCTGTCTCAACGGGCTCTACCTGGTTAAATAAAGGTGATTGATTAATTGATTGATTGTTGATTTTTCTCTAGAACTCTCGTGTTCATCTAATTGATGCTCTGAAACTTCTCAAGGTAAGCTTTTTGCTCTGTGGCTGATTTCTAGATAATGTTTTCACCTCACCTGCCTGATCGTCTCTCTGGTACTTCCACAACCTCTGAGTGGTCTCCCCTCTCTTGGGCCCGATCCTACCTCCTCCATGTGCACCTTTCTGTCTCAACTTCCTGTTTGCTAT
>JBBPBX010040571.1:17985-29304 GCA_038048925.1 Garcialebias charrua
TGATGACAGTAGAGCTGTGTGTCATCAGCATAACAGTGGAAATGGACGCCATATTTGCGGAAGATGTGACCTAGAGGAAGGAGGTAAATGATGAAGAGGAGGGGTCCGAGGACAGAGCCT
The DNA here is from genome assembly GCA_038048925.1 of Garcialebias charrua. Taxonomy (NCBI): domain Eukaryota; kingdom Metazoa; phylum Chordata; class Actinopteri; order Cyprinodontiformes; family Rivulidae; genus Garcialebias; species Garcialebias charrua. The sequence continues at coordinate 18,106 of JBBPBX010040571.1, forward strand.
TGGGGGACACCCGTGGAGACAGGGGAAGACTGGGAACGGAAGGATTTAAGCTGAATGAATTGAGTGCGGTCAGAGAGATAGGAGTTGAACCAGTCTAACGGGGTACCTGAGATGCCAATGGAGGTTAGTCTGTTGAGGAGGATAGAATGACAGATGGTGTCGAAGGCAGAACTTAGATCAAGAAGAATGAGGATGGACAGAAGACCAGAGTCAGCAGCAAGAAGAAGGTCGTAAGTATAACCATCCCCTCTGAATACAATGTGACAATCAGGGCACTAACGATTGGTCTTCTGGCTGATGGTTCTCCTTTTACACGTGAACAAGTAGTTCTGACTGTCACCAGCAACCTGGTTGATCCACATTGAGAAGATGCTTCTTATAAAACTGTTTGCTTGCAGCTCCTCAGAGTGAAGAAATCTTTTGGGTAAAAGGCGAAATGTTTCAAAAAGGAAGAATTCATCCAGAGGACCCGACTCAACTTTTTTAAACCTCATAATTTTGCTACCTAGTGAGTTTTGGGGAGGTGCTGAATGTTCAATATTTGCATTTCAAACAATCTGCCATTACTCACTATCGGGACTTTTAGAGGGTAAAGGTTGTTGTAATTAAGCCAAATGTTGGCTCTATATTAGCATTTGGGTCTCATGAAGTTTTTGACTTTACAGTGTTCTAAATTGCTGACTTCAAGGAACAGAGTAGTGTGATGGTCAGTTTATATAGCTAACAGTAGGAGTGTTTGATGTGATGGACTGCAGAAATTATGTTATAAAGCTTTTTAGGTTTCCTACTCCTATAAAAAGTGTATTTCTGTGTACAAGCAATGCAAGCATGACGAGCAGTCAAAGAAAAAGCAATGGTAAATGTACCATTAAATTTGTTCGCAAAAGGGGCACCAAAATACTTCCCCCCCATCGTCCTCCTTCCTGTGAATTTTTTTTCCCACTTTTCTTCTCAATGCCACTGCACTGGGACCAATCAGTGTATTTTTGCTGAAGTTCAAGAATGTGTATGTGATTGAGTGTGTGAGTGTGTGTAGTCAACAGTTCAATGCTCTGTGGAGTTGTTTTAAGTATCAGAGGCAGAAATGTTGTGAGCCAGGCTCTTTGAAGTAACTCATGTTGATGTCTGGAAACACCATTAGATGTATCTGCATATGGCTGAAGGAGAGTAGATGGTAGGCTTGAGTGTCACACATGTTCAGGTAATTTAGATAATTTATGCACAGTATATATGCATTGTTTCTCTATTTTTTTTTTTGTGTAAAACATAACCATACATCCATGCTATTTCAGTACAAAATAACACAATATACAAGATGATGGCAAAAACTTGTCAAAAGAATTACAGGAGATAAAATAATCAGCAAATAATCTCCAAACTTTATGAAAATAATTTGTTTCAATAAAAAAACTAAGTGCGTTTTTATTGCATATAATGCCTACCAGCATTATTGTCGGCCAATTGGTTGGATATTTTGTGATTTATATACAATAAAATAAGAAGTTAATGTTAGGTTATCACTTTAGAATTATGATTGCATTTCAAATGTTTACTCAAGGTTTACAAAGTCGAAGACAATTTATTGTAAAACTTTAGAAAGAATATTTATAATATTATATTATATATTATATATTTATAATATTTATAATATTTATAATATTCAGTTCTCACCTCGTTCTACAGGTGTGCAGTGGAGAGCGTCCTGTGCTCCAGCATCAACGTGTGGCATGGAGGCTGCACAGTTGAAGAGAGGAAAGCTCTACAGAGAGTGGTGAAGGCTGCACAGAAGTCTGTTGGAGTCAGTCTCCCCACCATCACAGACATTTACACCTCCAGATGCAGGAAAAGAGCCACCTGCATCATGAAAGACCTCACTCATCCAGCACACTCACTCTTTGCCCCACTCCCCTCAGGACGGAGGTTGAGGAGCATCAAGTGTAGAACCACTAGACTGAGGAACAGCTTCTACCCTGAGGCTGTTAGACTCATGAATAAATAAAAATAAAATAAAAAATAAACACTGCAAAATATCACATCATACTGATGCTGATCTGTTTTCTTGTTGCTGTGTTCATCTGTGTTCATCTGTGACCATCTGCTCATACAAACTCATGTTCGTGCTGCTGTTTATTCCCACTATATTAGGCTTAGTGTATTACTAGTTGATGTTTTTCTTAGTTAATTCTAGATGTTATTACTGTTTTTCTCTTGCATTTGTTGTTGGATGTAACTGGGACCCCGTGTACATAATCTCGTTTTCATCACATGTACCACATGCGGTGCAAATGACAATAAAGACTCTCTCTCTCTCTCTCTCTCTCTCTCTCTCTCTCTCTCTCTCTCTCTCTCTCTCTCTCTCTCTCTCTCTCTCTCTCTCTCTCTCTCTCTCTCTCTCTTATATTTTAAAATAAAGACCCACTGATGTTTCATGTGCAAGGTAAAGGCAGAGTGTCCGTCCTTGATTAGGCGTAACATAGTGAAATCACATTTTATGTTCTTCTACTTTTTATTAACAAACAAGCATCTCAGCATTTCCCTCAGGCTTGAAGGTTGGTATGCCACAGACTGCTGGATCATCAAATAATCTGTTAATTTTGGTTTATCAGGATTATTTTTAATTATTAGCAGGTATTTACAATATGTCTACATGCAGTAATGTTTAGTCATAAATTGTGTGTTACTTTCCTGAAAAAGTTATTTTCTTCCAACCTTATCCACACCAAAAGGAAACCAAAAATGAAAATGTGTTAAAAGCTTTACTTTATTTCAGATTTTGTAAATTAACAACAAATCAAATTAAAATCAAATAATTAAATAACATTTATTGTAAAAATACTGTACATGTATACCCTCTACATGTGTTAAATCAGACTCAGCATGTCCTTTTTTTTTTTTTTTTCAAATCAAAATGAACATGCATACAGTATTGCGTATGTTAGGCTATTATCAGTAACTAAACTGTCCATACGTTTGATTGGGAGTGTAAATTGTTTTGTCTAATTTGTCTGTGTGTCCCTGTTATGGACTGGAGACATGTCCAGGGTGTCCCCCGCCTCTCCCACAGTGAATGTTGGATATGGTCACCAGTGAACCCCATTACTGGGAAAAGAAGAAGCAGGTAAATATGATGGATGAATGGATGGATGGATGGATAGATGGATGGATGGATGGATGGATGGTTTCAAATGCCACATAGCTTTGCATAAAGTTATATCCTGGTCTCGTGTCCTGCTCCTTCTCAGTTCTCTGCTTTGGTGTCTAAAAACCTTGAAAATCATTATAGGATTTAAGAAAAAGTTTTGAACAGTCATACAAGGGAACAGTATTCTTAAAGGGGACCACAGATTCAAAATTCACTTTTTAATGTTTTTGTACTCAACTTTGGGTATTTACTTCATAAAAAAGCAGTCCTAAGGCCAAAAAAATGCACCCAGTGGTTTATTTACTATAAGTATATTTATTTATCTTAGATAGAAACGGCCCGATTGCACTTCCTGCGGTTTGTTACGTCACAAACCGCAGCCACAACCCACAGCCACAACCCATCCCAACCTTTGTCCCGCCCCCGTCACCTAGCAACCCCTGGTGATGCTCCACCCACGCGGTTCCTGAGTTCATCTCAGCCTGCACACTAGGTGGCGGTATGCACCTAACAGTTGTTTGCGATCCGCCATAAATCAAATGGAGAAGAAGAAGAACAGTTCAGAATGGCTCCTAAAGTTAAATGTTGCGTTGTTGGCTGCATTACACAACATGTGTCGATACACACTCTTCCAGTCTCAGAGAGCAGAGATGCGTGGCTTAATTTTATTTTTAATGGCAATGTCCCGGCGACATTACCGAAGAAAGTTGTAGTTTGCGCAGCTCATTTCACAACAGACTCATTTCTCAACTACCAACAGTACCAGGCCGGATTTGCACAAAAACTTCTGCTTAAGGAAGGTGCTGTTCCATCTATTCGTCAAAGTTCAGCAGATGACGCTAGTGTAAGTACAGAGCAGACTGATGTCTTTTAAATTATTTATTAGCATTCGGTATGAAGACGTGTTCTTATGCACCTCGATTGTTTAGCTACAGCCTGTGCTAACTGTTTGTGTTCACGGCTTGAACACGATTTAGCGCAGGCTTATTGTTTATGATTAGCTTGTGTTAACTGAGATTTAATGTTCAACCTGTTCAATATTGGTTTCGGCATTGCAAGAAGCAAGAAGTGCCGTTCTGCATGAACATGATTTGTTGTTTATGAAATGCTAACGCGGAGCAACAGCTAATGCTAAGCCTGTGTACCGCGCGTGTGTTTGTATGTGTCGTGGGGATGCAACAACAAATCGATAAAATTTTACAATTAAAAGCGTTGGCAACGAATTTCATCATCGATTCGTTGTGTCGCGCGATTATGCTTCTTTCACGGCAGCGCGGAGCAGTTTTATTCACCGGTAGAACGTTTTTAAAGCTGGCTGACTGAATAAAGTTTGAAAGAAAAAAAAACCTGCAGCTTGCTGTGTGTGGCTTGAACAGGCCGAGGAGGGAGGAGGAAACAGAACAAATAATTGTTAGTTGTAGCCCTATAGTGTGTGTTTTCATCTTAATCTGAACGATTGTCTTTACAAAGCTCGTAGTTCTAACACTTTGAGACCTACTATTTTCTACTGATGGTCACAAGATCCTGCTTATCAAAACCATAAAAAGTCTTCTGAGTGACAAATATGCTAATTATCACTGTCCTCTTCAAATATTTTCTCCATAACATCAGCAGCTATGTAGAGCATGCATATAAATCTTATTTATGTTTTCAGTACAGTGCATAATATCCAAGTGTTGTAGGTCTCCTCAATGCTCACTAATAAATATATAAAAAGCTGAATGTGCTGCATGAGACAGTGTCTCATCTGGCAGTATAGTGGGCCAAGCTCAAAACAATTAGTAATCACTTCTAGGTTGTGTTCACATGTTGTCTTTGCAGAAATATATTGTCAAAATCTTTAGTCCGGCTGTGATATAATTAGTATTTCTTTCAATTTAGATATAATTGTTACGTTAACTAACATCTTTCATTAAATATAACAACATTTTCATTTATCTGTCTCTTATCTTACAGGCTCAAACATCTACAAGAAGAGACGCTGCTTGCCAAACAGAGAATGAGCAAGTTCAACAACGAACTGTGGGTACACGAACTGTGGGTACACAACTATCTCAGAGAACTCTTCAGCCCAACTACAGATCAAAAGGTGTGTAGCTTTGACTTTATTTGACTAAATATCAAATTGTATGTTACTCATAAAATTACTTTTGTATAATAATATTCAACACATATAAAGATTTAAATTCAGCTCAACATACTGTGCACAAGTAACGCGTATATAAGACACCCATTAGTGTTTATCATCATACCTTTTTTAATAGAATAACTATTTTAGCCCGCTTCTTAGAGGGTGAGTTTTTGGCTTTTTCTATATCTCACCAGGTGTCAACGCTACAGTGATAACCAGTGACGCTTGTGTTGGCATGCAAAAAATCCCCTTCTCTGCACATCACACTGTCGTCACGTCTACTCCCATAAAGACAACTGGTCTGGAAGAGCACATGGAAATGGAACTTGAGGGCACTAGCTCAATGTTCATTCCTGAAGAGCTGGACCCAACTTATGATGCTGATGAATCTATCACAGATTTAACCACATCTGCAGACATGTCGTGAGTAAATGATTATCTATTTAGTGAACTTCATATAACATATATCAATTCAAATGTAAATGTCTTTTAAATTTTTATTTTCAGAAACATCACACCAACTACAATACACAATGAGAAAAAATATATTGTGTATGAGACCAACATTTTAGAGTTGTTCAAGGAGTGTCCTGTGTGCAAGCACACATGTACCGTTAACAAGCGACAACGCGGCACATTCATCTCCGTGGTGCAGAACTGCCCCCACTGTGAGTACAGTAGGACCTGGAACAGCCAGCCACTACTACGTAGCACTCCAGCAGGAAATCTTCAACTCTCAGCTGCAGTATATCTCTCTGGAGCATCATTTATAACAATACAAAAGGTATTTCAAATTTTCATACTTTTTAAATTTAATCAGAATTTAAATATCATAATCTTGTGTCAGTTTATAAAATTGACTGATTTTTTTTGTGTGTGTGTGTGTGTGTGTGTGTGTGTGTGTGTGCCATCAGGTCTTCAGGGCTTTGCACCTACAACTCTTTGTTTACGAAACTTTTCGTCGACACGCAAGAACTTATATAGAACCTGCTATTATCAGCAAATGGAAGGCATCCCAGAATGACATGCTGCTCCACCTCAGCAAGGAAAATGTCATCCTTGGTGGTGACATGAGAGCAGACTCTCCAGGTTAGTTATATACTAATTAAAGGTGCTATGTGTAACTTTCAGCCGCATGAGTTTTCTCCGCAGGGTGTGCTGGACTCTCCCTTAGAGATAGGGTGAGAAGCTCAGTCATCCGGGAGGGACTCGGAGTAGAGCCGCTGCTTCTCCACATCGAGAGGAGCCAGTTGAGGTGGCTCGGGCATCTGGTTAGGATGCCTCCTGGACGCCTCCCTGGTGAGGTGTTCCGGGCATGTCCCACCGGGAGGAGGCCCAGAGGAAGACCCAGGACACGCTGGAGGGACTATGTTTCTCGGCTGGCCTGGGAACGCCTTGGGATTCCCCCAGAGGAGCTGCTCCAAGTGGCTGGGGAGAGGGAAGTCTGGGCCTCCCTACTTAGGCTGCTACCTCCGCGACCCGGCCCCGGATAAGCGGAAGAAAATGGATGGATGGATGGATATGTAACTTTCTGGAGAGCATAGAACTTAGAAATATTTTCAACAGGCAAAGCATTCTCATCCCTCCCCGTCAGAGCCATATATGGCTCTGCCCCCTTGCTCTGCTGAAATTCAAATTCAAGCTCTGTTTTTATTTGCTGGTTACAAACTCTGTTTTTATAGGCTGGTTAAGGACGGGTTACTCTGTGTTTTTATAAATGCTGATAGAGAAGCAAGGGGACTACAGTATAGTTTTTTTCAGAGATTACTTTGTTTTACACCAGTCTGTCAGTAGATGGTGACAGAGTGAAGACATATGTTAAAAATATATTGTTAGAAAAGTTACAGACTGCACTACAAAGTTACATAGTGCAGCTTTAATATGTGATGAAGTGTGATAACAGTTTAACTCTGTTTGTATACTTTTAGGTCATTCTGCAAAATTTGGAAGCTATACAATGATGAACATGAGAACCAACACTGTCATCGATATTCAATTAGTTCAGGTGAGTACAAATTAATGTCTCTGTAGGGAGATTTAAAATGCATGGACTTGCATGTGGTAATGCTTTTTAACATACTGGTGTTCTTTCAGAGCAATGAAGTTGGTGGCAGCACTAATATGGAGAAGGAGGGTCTGAAGAGAAGCCTTGCACTATTGGAAGAGCACAAATTGACTATTGACTGCATAGTCACTGACAGACATCCACAGATTCAGAAATTTCTCAGGGAAAGCCAAATCAATCAGTTTTACGATGTCTGGCACATGGAGAAAGGTACCATTGTTTTGATAACAATTCATATACATTGTGTAAACTGTTTAAAAATATGAAAAACAAAAAAACAGAACTGAAAATAAAAAAAATTGTAGATGAAGAGATCTATATAAAATTGTATTTTCTTATATAGGAATTACAAAGAAGCTAGACAAGATAAGTAAGAAAAAAAAATTCGAGAAACTGAAGAAGTGGTTACCAGCCATTAAAAATCACATATACTGGACTGCAGCAACATCCCAAACCGGACCAGAGAGGGTGGCGAAATGGACATCAATTCTAAACCATGTCCGGGATGTCCACGTCCATGAGGACCCTGCCTTCCCCACCTGTCTTCATGCAGTTCGAAAAAGCAAAGACAAGAAAAAATGGCTCACAGCAGGTATCTTGATCAAAAAAACTGAAAATGTAAAATTTTGAATTAAATTTTATCACAGTACTGCTATTATTTTTTTCAGCAACTCCTACATTTTACCAGCTGGAGAAACTGATCAGTACAAAAAGGGTCCTAAATGATGTTTCCAAACTCAGCCCACACCACCAGACATCTGCATTGGAATCTTTTCACAGCGTGATCTTGAGATTTGCTCCTAAAAATGTGGTCTACCCTTTCCTTGGAATGCTTTGCAGGTAAATATTTTTATTTTTTAATATTATACTCTGAATATATTTTGTCACATTTTTGTTAATTTTGTTCTTATACAGACTCTACCTGGCAGCGCTTCATTTCAATGAAAATGCAGGACGAGAGCAGGCAACAACATCCTCAGGTGATCCGCGTTATCGGAGACATTTCCCCAAGTCCAAGAAGGGCGAGTGCAGAGTAAAACCCATAAAAACAGAAGCAACGTTTGGTAAGGGTATAAAAATATGTTTATTTTAAAACTTGGCCACTTTTTATGAAAAAAAAAATATTTTTTAAATGACACAAAGTATGTACAAAATGAGTGAACTGACTGTTTTCTTTATACACAGGTTATGTTGATGACTTGCTCTTTCTGATTATGGGACCAGTCTTTCAAGACCCAGAAACATATCGTGTGGAGATGCTCAAAATACAAGTCCCTCCAGAACTGTCTGCTGAGTACGAACATCCAGAAATGGAAGAGGTGATCAGTAAGTTTGTGTCACGTTTCAATCGATCGGAGGCAGGCGGAAGCCAACATACTCTCCATGGCGGTCAGGATACTCCAGACGAATCCGCAGGACGACACACGAGGGGAGGACAACTCTGATCCTGCGTCCAAGATATCCCCAACACCAGCTGACAAAGCTTCTATATGCCATAAACCTATAACGACTGAAAAAATATATATATTTTGTGTAATAAAAAGTGTATTTTGGAAAAATGTGGTGTTTTATTTGTTGCATTTTAGAATACTATTATGCTACACAATAATTGTTCTATGCCCATAAAAATTGAGAAAGATTGAAATCTTTGTTGTGTAGAAAAAAGTAAAAAATGTTGCCCTAGAGGCACTATTGAACCTTGAAAATAATCTAATTACTTCAACGGGATTTGCCTCATTAAATACAACATCAATGTTTTTATAAGAAATGCAATGTCATAAAACTTACTTTTCTATTCCTCTTACATTTAAGCCCCCATAATCTGCTCTCCATATGTTGAAGGCATTTTGTAGAGAATAGACATTCAGGCACACAGGGTCTAAACCAGGATGAAGAGTAATGCACTGAGGTGGTTCATCCAACTGCTGCAGTCGCCGTGTAACCTGTATTGAATATCATAATTTCAGTTTGTTAGAACTATTGTGTTGTTATTGTACTTAATGGTCATTAAATTAAATACATTTTGTATCAACATTACCTGGTTAATCTCCAGACAGCATACATTTTCAACTTCAGTTGGCATGGTCCCACATTTACCACAAAAACACCTACATATAATAAAGGTGAGGTAAGTATTGTAAGTTTATTTGATGAGAAAAATAAGTTTCTTTGATACATATTTTTTTAAAGAAATAATAAATTTGATAGCAAAAATGGCATTTTCAATATCAAATATGACTTTTTGCTATCCAGTATAATGTTAAATGTGATATTTAAAATAACTTATTTCATAACAAATATAAAAACACATTAGATAACAAATATACAATTATTTTTTAACATAAATGATAAATTTAAAAGGAAAATTAAAGTATTTTAGAGATAATCAAACGTAATATTACAAAAACAATTAAATGTAACCACACATAAAGTACCTCATTGTCAATTTTTAAGCAACTGTTAGCCAATATAACGTTGCAAATAAAATAATAGTGTCACACAAATAGCATTACAGTAATTTCGTATTGCAATGTTGACAACATGAGTTTTTAGTCTAAACATGAATCACCATTCAGACAACGCTTGCTGCATCCTTAATGGTTGTGCAGGTTGATCCACGTCTTCAGCCTCTGGGTCTGACTCAGGGTCAAATATATACGGCTGTAAGACGGAGCTGCTAGCAGTAGCCATTTCTAAAGTTAAATGCTAACGTGACCCTTTGGAGGGCGGAGTTTATGTAAATAGATTTTGAAGGGCGTGCACTTCCGAGCTCATTATCATAAACAGCCTGTTTTGAACGGAAGTGAAATCTGGCAGAATTAGAAAGGGGATATTTTATTATCTAAGAATTATTTTGTGTATTAAATTGAATGAACAGTGTCTGGTAACCCCAAAGAAATACCATAAAAATTTTAAAAACATATCTGTGGTCCCCTTTAATAGTTTACTTGCTAAATTAGAAAAAGTTGAAGGCTGAGATTAAAGAGTTTTAGGGGGACGGGGTCATTTTGCACTGTTAACATGAAAGGGTCGAGTAACTTGAGAAATTTAATTGCTTATATGACATTCTAACCAGTTAATTAGTCCACTGATTAATCTGCCAACTGATGATAAATTTAGACAGAGTTTGCTTTTGTGACCTTTCTTGACAATTTAATTGCTCAACACTCATATGTAACTTTACAATAAACGACTTAGAGGGTAGTGACAAAAGTCTACATCACACATTCATGTGACATTCATAGTGTGACAAAATTGATAGTGAACTCAACACACTCTCTTGAGCAAGTGTGTTGAGGCCATATAATGGCAAGAAATCAATGGGTACTTGATGAGACCCTTGGATGAACTCTCTTCAAAGTATTCAGTCAGTGGTTCATCACATGGTAATAATGTGTGGCACAAATGTCATTCAATAAATTTTGATATGGGTGGCATGGCATGAATATTTTGTTAGCACCATTTTTTATGGCAGGTGCTGTGTTCAAATCTCAACTGGAGCCTCTCTGTGTGGTGCTTATATGTTTGTCGTGTAAATTTGGGTTTTAGGCAGGCACCCTGGTTGTCTTCTTTTCTTTGTTCCTCAATCATTTGCAAAAATGCATTCTATTTTTTATGAAGAAAAAATTTCTAACATGCATGTTTGATAGAGCACAAACTTCATGTCTACATGTACTTTTTTTGTTGCTTTTTTACATTATAAGCATAAAGGTCCCACACATACTCAGGTGTACTGTACGTACTCCTTGAGCCCTGCAGACTCAGCGCGTACTGTCGGCAGATGGTTGAGACTTCATTCTCGAGCGCACATATTTTAATTCTCTTGTGACATATTCCTTAATTTCTCACAATCTCAGTCAT
>JBBPBX010040574.1:3616-14418 GCA_038048925.1 Garcialebias charrua
ATCTCGGGATCTTGTTCACGAATGAGGGAAAACTGGAGCGTGAGATCGATAGGCGGATAGGTGCAGCGTCCGCAGTGAAGCGGGCGCTGTACCGGTCTGTCGTGGTGAAGAGAGAGCTGAGTCAAAAGGCAAAGCTCTCAATTTACCGATCGATCTACGTTCCCACCCTCATCTATGGTCATGAGCTTTGGGTTATGACCGAAAGAACAAGATCTCGGATACAAGCGGCTGAAATGAGTTTTCTCCGCAGGGTGGCTGGACTCTCCCTTAGAGATAGGGTGAGAAGCTCAGTCATCCGGGAGGGACTCGGAGTAGAGCCGCTGCTTCTCCACATCGAGAGGAGCCAGTTGAGGTGGCTCGGGCATCTGGTTAGGATGCCTCCTGGACGCCTCCCTGGTGAGGTGTTCCGGGCATGTCCCACCGGGAGGAGACCCAGAGGAAGACCCAGGACGCGCTGGAGGGACTATGTTTCTCGGCTGGCCTGGGAACGCCTTGGGATTCCCCCGGAGGAGCTGCTCCAAGTGGCTGGGGAGAGGGAAGTCTGGGCCTCCCTACTTAGGCTGCTACCCCCGCGACCCGACCCCGGATAAGCGGAAGAAGATGGATGGATGGATGGATGTTTAATGTAATTGTATGATTATTTCAATAAAAGGTCTATTTTTTGATGGACCAACATAAGTTGAAGTCTCTCGTGAAATTACATTTTTCCTAGTCACAGTTAAAGCAATTTAATATCTGAAAAAGGGTGAACTCGCGAATTGGTGGTAAGTTTGTGCAGATAAACTCTGCTCAGACCTGCGCATCTAAAATATAGGTAAGTCAGTAAACTGACCAATAAGTCCTATATTATTACAATAATGGTGGCCCTGTAAGTGTTTAAATACCTTACCGCCCCTATATTGTTACATCAACTACCTCATACATATACTGTGTACATTAACTTCATATGCTGCTCTGTCACTCTTTTACAAATGTCAATGCCAGAACCTTCATTTTATTTTATAGATATACTTTTTACACTTTTATACTACTATGCAAAAAACTCAGGACAGTATTACACTTTTATTATTTCATTTTATGCTTATGTTTATTAAATGTTTAGTGTTTTAGTGTTGGTGTAACTTTTCATACTTTTATACTACTATGCAAAAACTACTATGCAAAAACTCAGGACAGTATTACACTTTTATTATTTCATTTTATGCTTATGTTTATTAAATGTTTTAGTGTTTAAATGGTTACTTTTGCACAGAGGGACTGAGAGAAATGCAATTTCAATCCTGTGTATAGGCCTTATACTCGCGCTTTGGTCCGCTGGCCCTCTGCGCGCGAACTGCGTGCGCACTGAGCCGTGCGGCTTCTGCGTTTAGAGTTTCGCCGCTTTGTTTATAGTTGACGCACGGCGGCGCATGGCAAAGTGCTGTTTTTTGAGCCAGTCCACGGCGTCAACGGCAAAAGTCAACGGCGCGCGCACTAGCCTTGCAGAGTTTCAAAAATTCGGAGGTGCGCAACACGCGCCAAGACGACGCGCGGGGCCTACGCGCAGGGGCGGGGACTGCGATATTGCATCACTTTTGGCGCGCGCACCCTTGCGCGCTGCGCGACGCGTCGAGTATAAATCTAGCTTTAGTCCTGTACATATTGCAGTTTTGACAATAAAGTTGACTTTGACTTTGACTTATGGCAAGTATGACGTGCGGCCAAGAAAGATGTCTTAACAAGCTCTTGACAAGTGTGTTCTTTCTCGGATTAGAAATCGATAACCAACAAAAAAAATCCGATTTTCACATTTTGACCTCTCCATCATGGACGTCACTGTTGGTTGCCTTACAACAATCCCACAAACCATTGCGCGCCTCAGGAGGCGGACGCTAAACAAAGATGGCGGTGTCCACGAAGCGGCTCATGGAGGGGAGCAGAGAAAACGTGCAGGCTATCGAAAAGACAGCAGGGACGGAGAAGAAAACGAAAACAGTCAAAAAGAGGAGTTTACAGGAGGAGGAGGAGGATCAGGTGAGACACTTACCAGCCGGGATGAAGATGAGATGACTGACATGTGATGAAGTGGTCACGAGCTGGCTGTTAGCTTAGCATGAAAAGTCAAAGCAAAACACAGCGTGGAGTATTTCAACCCGCATATAAGCTGACACTTTTAACATTTTCTAATAGTTATTGTTGACGAAAATGAGCTAATTGTGCACCTAATTAGACTTTACAATCTAACGAACACAGTGTTTATTAAAATTGTTTGACGCTAAACTTGTTTTAGTTGAAATTGTCACTGAATGGAGACGTTCCCGGTGTCAAGTCAGTTTTCCTGGATTAAAGAGGTAAATTATATCGGGTAGTCAGATACTATTACATTTTATTTATTGTATTTATTCACTGTACACAGCTACTGACACTGCACATACAGTAGCTGCTTCATCATGCTGAGACCCTCATACTAACTTTGTAAATCAAATCAATTATAAGAAAGTTAATTCTCAATAGTCCAGGTATCAAATCAATTATCTTCGTAATTGCACTGAAACACATTTTGGTTTGATTGTTTTCTTTTCAGGTAAATTCACAACTATCTTAATTCAGTGACTTAGATCAGTGTTTTTCAACCACTGTTCCGTGGCACACTAGTGTGCCGCGAGTGATCGTCAGGTGTGCCGTGGAAATTATCCAATTTCACTTAACTGGTCTAAAAAGATTTTTTGAAAACAAATTGTCTGCAAATAACATGCCATTTCCGAGTGTCTGTGCTGTAGTAGTGTCTAGCGGCGTAATCATGTAATTTCCTTATCACTAGTTAAATGGCAGTATGGAACATAGCATTGCACATTAAAACAAGAGAATTAGTGATGCATGAACGTGACATGTAGTGGTGACAGCATTGCATCTAGCAAGCAAAAAACTAAAAACAGAGAGAGACAGAGCTGTTGAGGAAGAGCTTCGTGTGCGTCTTTCTTCAATTCCTGCCAGAATATCAGCTTTGTGTTCATCCAAACATGCACAGGTTTCACAGTGAGTAAAATGTAGAGAATGGCTACAGAATGCTTGTGGACAGAATTAGTTTGCAAAACACTTTCTACAACCTCTTTAAATTTAAGACCACATTGTTGTGGCACTGTTCGGGTGTATTTTTGAAGACATGTTAAGTGCAATTTGAAATAAGAAATATAAAATATGATAAAAAATACATTTTTGTGTTTATTTCATTCCTATTCAAGACACTTTGATAAGAATGACTATATATTTAATATAGGCGGATACAGAGTATCTTTGTTTACAATTTTGGTTGGTGGTGTGCCTCGTGATTTTTTCAATGAAAACAGTGTACCTTGGCTCAAAAAAGGTTGAAAAACACTGACTTAGATTCAACGCAGTCTGCTGGCTTCCTTTGATACACAACTTTACTACCCTGAGACAACTTCTGTTGTGACTTGGATCTATAGAAATAAACTGAAATGAATTTATAGTTTTGTCGTTAATTTCTTATCAGTTTGTTTTTCATAATTGCATATCATCAGTTCTCCTCAACTGCTATCCTTTCAGCTTTCACCCAATCCTTAGTTGTCATTCAAATTCACTGCAACGGGCAGGTGCTTGTTTTATAGAATATCATCAGCTAATCTCTCTAATTGTTTGATTATACATTGGGGCTATTGTTAAATTAATTAGTTTTTTGAGTGTGACATTTCCATCTTTCCTTCAGCTCATCAACTTCAGCAAGGAACCTGTTAATGAAGACGAGGGCGATGCCGATCTATCCGACAGCGAGGACAGTGTCTACTCTGGACTGGAGGATTCTGGGAGTGACTCAGAAGAGGAGGAGGAGGAATCAGATGAGGAGGAGGGATCAGATGATGATGTTGATGAAGATACGATTGAGGAGGATCAGAGTCAACAGGTAACATTTAACTTGGGGTATCTGTGTTACGGCTGATTAGCTGGTGAGACTCACGTTCGGCCTGTGGACTCACCCATGCTGTCCTCTTCAGACAGAGGTAAAGAAGAGTAAGGAAAAAGAAGAAGAGAGTGAAGAAAAGGAAGTCAAGGGAGCAGACGAGTATCAACATGACAGCTCAGATGAGGAGGTGGGATTTTATAAATGTCTGAGTTCCCTTTGGTTCTGTTGGTTTTCTTGTGTGGTTCAGTGACTTAATGATCAACACGTCTTCTGTCAAGTTTTCTGATATTTAACTCTTTGCTCACAGTCTACCTCATTATCATTCATCCCTCATACATGTTCTCTTTTCTCTCCTCTTTGTCAAAGTCACAGAACACAGTTCAAACTCACGCTGTCAACTTGTCAGTTCATTGATCTGTTCAGACACTCGAGATTAGCTCATTCATGTTTAATTAACACTGTCCGTCAGCAATCATAAGAACTCCACATTTTCTATAAACTATTGAGTACTCACATCTCACAAAGTTTCTGTAAGTTGTCACTAAATACTTGTAGAAAGGTCTATGCAGTACTGATTAAATACCCTACATGTCTCTTCTGCTGCTGGTTCATAAACTCCGATGTTCTACAGGACATCAGAAACACAGTGGGCAACATTCCCATGGAGTGGTACAAAGACTTCCCTCACATTGGCTACGATCTGGATGGGAAGAAGATCTTTAAGCCAATTAGGAACAAGGATGAGCTCGATAACTTCTTGGACAAAATGGAGAATCCTGATTACTGGTGAGCTGGCTTAATGCAACATACTCGACAGTTTCTAACAAGAAATGCTAACGGTACTGACATGGTTTTGTCTGCAGGAGAACGGTCCACGACAAGAAGACAGCGAGTGACATCGTGCTGTCAGTCGACCAGATCGAGCTGGTGAATCGTCTGCAGAGAGGACAGTTTGGAGACGTCAACTTCAATGAGCACGAGGTACAGTTAACCCCCTGAACTTGTCCTGTTCTAACACATACGTGCTTGTCTTGATTGTTAAAACAGTAAAATGACCTCTTTTTTTCGTTTCGTCAGCCCTCCGTGGAGTTCTTCAGTAAAGATGTCATGATTCACCCAGTCACAAACAGACCTGCAGACAAACGCAGCTTCATTCCATCATTGATTGAAAAGCAGAAGGTAAACACCATAACATCGCTGCAGCGTTTTTATTTTGTAATCTGACCCTACCCGTCTGTCTCACCTGTCCGCAGGTGTCCAAACTAGTGCATGCTATCAAGATGGGTTGGATTAAACCTCGACGGGTAGAGGATGACAGCAAAGGGCATTACTACGACCTGTGGGCTAGTGAGGACACTTCTATTTTAGCCAGACACAAAATGCACCTTCCAGCCCCTAAAACCCGTCTGCCTGGACACGAGGAGTCCTACAACCCCCCACCTGAGTACCTGTTCACAGAGGAGGAGGTCTGTCATCACTCGCTGCACCTATTCAACAAAGAAGTTAAGAGTTGACATCTGTTTTCATGCCTGTCGTCTCGTTTTCCCTTTCACAGCAAGCTCTGTGGGATCAGCAGGATCCGTCGGACAGGAAGCTGCCGTTCATTCCCAAGAAGTTCTCCAGCCTTCGTCAGGTTCCAGCGTTTTCTCGTTTTATCCACGAGAGGTTTGAGCGCTGCCTTGATCTTTACCTGTGTCCCAGACAAAGGAAGATGAGGGTAACTACCGCTTATTCAGTCTTTTACCCACCAGGGGGAGCTGTGTTTTATTCCTGTGACGTTACTGACTCTTTCTCTGCCCGCAGGTGAACGTGAATCCTGAAGATCTGATTCCCAAACTTCCCAAACCAAAAGACCTGCAGCCTTTCCCGACAACTCAGGCCCTGGTAAAAACACACCACCTGTAAACACCGAGCAAACGGATGATTTCAAACTTTAACTGTTTTTGTTGGCGCTCATGATTACCTGTGTGTTCAGGTGTATCGAGGTCACAGTAGTCTGGTTCGGTCCATCAGTGTGTCTCCATCAGGACAGTGGCTTGCTTCAGGTACAGTCATGTATTCAACTGAACATTTATCCACACAGTTTCTGATATATATATATATATATTTTTTTTTTTTTTCTCAATTAAAAATGTTATAATGGAAGCAGACAGTATTTTCACATGTGCTTGCTCTTACTGACTCAAACCAAAGACTAAAAATTAGGGATGCGTGATATTGGATTTTTGGCTGATATGTTAAAATTAATTTGGCCGATACCAATACCGATATCCCCCGCCCCCAGACCTACCGGTACTTACAGAGACCACATAGCTTTCTCTGCTGTGGAATTAAAATACTACATTATTCTGGACTGTCCTTATCAGTTTGGCCTGCTACCAACTGCAGATGCCAAAAAGGGGGCTGAAAATGACGTAACACTATATAAATATATAATATATATTTAAAAAACAGCGCCTTTTGTATCTGTGAGTTATTTTGATGGAGTGGCCGATGTCCGATACAGCTAGTCCTCGACTTACGACGTTTTGGACTTACGTCACATATCTAATAAATAAATAAATGTACAGTACTGTACAGTTACCAAGCACTTAGCCTATCCTAACACAGTTAAGGAGTGAGTTGAATTGTCTCCCTCCTCCCTAGCAGGCTCCATTCACATAAAGGAAGCTAGCTCCCTTTATGTGAAAGGGAGACAATTCCACTCACTCCTTCATCTTTAAAAACTGTGTTAGGATAGGATAAGTGCTTGGTGACTGTACAGTACTGTACATTTATTTATTTATATATTTTTTTTAAATTGTTTTTGTATGTGATCCGACTTACGAATTTCCGAGATACGAACGGCCCGTAGGTACGGAACTCGTTCGTAAGTTGGGGACTACCTGTATTTAACTTTATCGCTAATATCGACCGATACCATGCCGATAATCTCGTGCATGCTTACTAAAAACTTAATGTAACCATTTCTTTAAAGGGGACCTCAGATGTATTTTTTAAATTTTTATGGTATTTCTGTGGGATATCCAGACCCTATTCCTTCAATTTAATGCACAAAATAATTATTAGATAATCAATTATACCCTTTTTAATTCTGCCATTTTTAACTTTCGTTTTGAACGACCGGTTTCTTGAAGTCCACGCCCTTCAACGATCTGTTCACGCCCTCTGTAACAGCCAGTATCTGTAATGTGTTGTTGTTTTAAAATTAGCTCTTTTTTTATTACTCATTTGACTTACTGTTAGTGTTAGCTTAAGATAACTTACCGAAACCCGTCTGAGCGCGCCGCAGTTTGCTGCTCCTTTTAGCATTAGACCACCCGAATCCGAAGCTAATGTTAGCTTGTTCCTCTTCCGGTTTTCGCCAGCTCCGCTCGTTGCACGCGATGAGATTTTGGGAGTTATCGCTGTTCCAGTGAAGACAACACAAAGTTCACCAAGTGTCTCCCGTAAATTAATCTGTAAGGAGAAGGTCCTCTTGCTGCGAGCCTGCTGCGAGGCTGCTGCAAGGCTGTACAGTTGAAGCTCCGCTCCATCGCGCCGGAAGAGGGTCCCGTCGAACCCGGTCCTTCCGCCTGTGGTCCGCTCGTTTAATTTTTGCCGGCTGCGCGTTGGCAGCGATCGCAAATACACTAAAAATTGAACTAAAACATAAAAATAACAATTATACTTTATTTATAAAGCCATTTAAAAAAACACAGCTGCAACAAAGTGCTGTACACATGAAATTAAGAACATATAAACAAAAGATGAGATGAAATCATGAAAAACAACAGTCATGTGTTTAATACAGAAGTGGGTTGAGCCTAACCAGGGGTTGCTAGGTGAGGGGCTGGACTCAGGTTTGATCTGATTGGCTGGCGGCTTGTGACGTCAATAAATGCAGGAAGTGTGAATCCTGGTGTATTTATCAAAAATAAATAAATCTACTTAGAGTAAATAAACCACTGGGTGCATTTTTTTGGCACAAGGACTGTTTTTTTATGAAGTAAATACCCAAAGTTTAGTAAAAAAACATTAAAAAGTGAATTTTGCATGTGTGGTCCCCTTTAAAAAGTGCAGAGTTCAAGTCTTCTACGTCCAGCTCTCTAAATACAAAAACGTCATCTTACTCCCACAGTTTGTCTCAATAAGATGTTTGTTCAGCTACAATAATGAGCAAAACACTGCCTAAAATTATTGTTGTTACAATAAAACGTCATTGGGTTTGGCGGTTGTTGACTGAGCCGAGATGCCGCTCTTAGATATTTATCACCAGAGCGATCAGGTTTGTCGAGGGAAGACAACTGGAGGAAAACACTTGTCAGCTCTGGAGTGTCTTCTTAAACACTTCAAGATCTAATTATAAATAATTACAAAGAGCTTTTGAAAACAAATTCCATTAAAGGCACAGCACTCCATGAAAAGAATCCATATCATCCACCACATTTCATGCCACAGTTTTAGACTAAGAATATCTTATGTTGAGAAATGACAGCAGAAGTCATTTTAGTCAAGCCTTGAGTGTTCTGTGCAGTTTAATGTAATATTGTGAAAGGTCACGCTGAGAGAGCATGCTGTGAATGACTTTGAGCTACTAACTTGTCAAATTCATGTTCGATATCTGTAAATCTGATGCAGTTAAAAACTATTTTCATGTCTGCACCCTACAGTACCCCCCCATGTCTGCACACCTTATGAGTTTCATTTAAACCCGTGCAGTAGTTCAGGACATTTTGCTGATGCTATAGACAAACACTTTTATGCGCACACACATCGAAAGCAAAAAGCGTTTGACTAATGCATTTTCATGTTTAGGCGTGGTAGCTCAGTGGTCAGTGCTGCAGTCTTGTGATCCTGAGGCTGTGGGTTTGAGCCCAGGTTGTGTCAGGAAACTGGCAGAACAATTCCACAATTATTCATATACATTTGCTCACGGTGGTGACCCCGGGAGCAGCCGAAAGGAAAAACATCCACTTTTATATTTATGTAGTACACACCCTGTAGTTCTATGGGTCAGTAAAATATCGGGTAGTAAATAGTAAGGCTTCAATTACTTTGATTTTTCTTGAATTGATAAAAAATAAAGTACCGTACTTTCCGCCCGATAAGTCGCACCGCCCTATAAGTTGCATCAGTCCAATTATGTCCAATAAATTGGAAAAATCCATAAACATGTCGCACTGCCGTATACGTCGCATCTATTATGCGTCACCGCTGACGCGTCGCGTATGTTACGCGTCAGCGGTGACAACCCAGAAATGGCCACAGGAGCATGCACGGTAGGACTTTAACAAGATTTACACTTAAAAACAAATATTTGTTTGCTGAAAATTATAGCAAAGATGTGTCTGAGCTGAACTTTTCCTTAATAAATGCTGAATAAAAAAAATTGTTTTGTTACGTCGGTGCTGCAAAGCGTGCACGCGCAGCGAGCGGATACTCTTTATTTCTTTAAAATCTAACAAGATATACACCTTAAGGTTAGCTGACATTATAGCGAAAGTTTTTCTGAGCTTAACTTTTCCTTTAAAAATTTACGTAATGTTCAAATCAGCTGGATGTAAATTGTTTCGCTTTGATGGTCCTCCAAAAGTGTGCGTGCGCTGTGGAAATAAATTATAAATAAATAAATCTAATTTTAGCTCAAACATCTCCTACAGCTAATAGGTTGTAAATGTCCATCCAGTGATTACTTTCTGTAAGTTTCATCAAAATCTGTCATGTGGTTCTTGAGGATTGCTAACAGTAAAACACTGAGCTAACAGTAGTTCAGACCTCCAGAGTTCAGGAGGCCGGGCTGCGACAGAGTGCGTCCGACCAGAGGAGTCTGCGGTCGGACACATGAGCTGGGAACGGTCGGTGGACCCTAGCGGCCGAAAGTGGTACTGCTCCATTGTTTTCGTCAGAATGAATGGAAACGGTCATATCTCAGCCAAAAATTGGTCTAAAAAATATGGGGAAAAATCCATAAATATGTCGCTTTGCCCTAAAATCGCAGGGCATGCAAATTAGGCAAAAAGGTGCGACTTATATGTTGGAAAATACGGTAAAACCTTGGGCCTGATGAGTGCAGCTGATGTGAGTTTAGTTTTCTGGGAGCATTGTTACAGCGGGTGTTCTGTTTTCTTCACTTACAGGCAGTGACGATGGTACCGTCAGACTGTGGGAGGTGTGCACGTCTCGCTGTTTGAAAACAGTCCAGGTGGGCGGAGCTGTGAAGAGCGTGGCGTGGCTCGCTGTTTGAAAACAGTCCAGGTGGGCGGAGCTGTGAAGAGCGTGGCGTGGAACCCCAACCCATCTTTCTGTCTCCTGGCTGTTGCTGTGTAATTATCTGCTTGTTTCTCTTTTATTCACCTCGTTTCAAAGCCTCGTTCGACCGTCTGTTAATTTTAAATAACACGATTGGGTCCGGCTAACTCCTTCTCAACATCCTGTTTTTGTTTCCAGGAACTCAGAGGTCCTGATTTTATCTCCGGGTCTGGCAGACAGACAGGTCGTCTCGTCGTCAGAGCGGCTTCTTGCCGCTGAACTCGAGGAGGAGCCATCAGAGGAGTCGGGCACTGTCGTCTGGTCTGATACTGAGGGGGAGGAGCTAAATCGTGGCATTCGTCTCAAAATCCAACATCCTAAAGTGAGATAATCCACCTAAGATGTTGATGAAGTCTTTCTGATCCATCCCTGGACTACACTGACTCTTTGTCTCCGCAGGCTGTCCACCAGGTGACGTGGCATACTAAAGGAGACTACCTGGCGTCGGTGATGCCTGACCACTCGAGCCACCTGCAGGTGTTCATCCACCAGGTGAGCCGAAGGCGGAGCCAGAATCCTTTCAGGAGGAACAAAGGTCTTGTCCAGAGTGTAGCCTTCCACCCCATCAGGCCCTACTTTTTTGTGGCCACCCAGCGTTTCGTCAGGATCT
>JBBPBX010040574.1:17538-29303 GCA_038048925.1 Garcialebias charrua
TAAATTATCATTAAATCTAGAAAAAACTAATTACATGATATTCAGTAATAAAAAGAAAACTGTTGATGTTCCACTCAAAATTGAGGGTGTTGAGATTTGTAGAGTGAGTGAGGTGAAGTTTTTGGGTGTTATCATTGATGACAAACTGACATGGAAACAACACATAAATTCTGTAAGAATAAAAATAGCTAAATCTTGCAGTACTGTACAAAGTCAGAGACCTATTGAATGATAAAGCTCTGTATTTGTTGTATAACACAATCATTGTTCCACACTTAATCTATTGTATTGATGTTTGGGGGAATGCGTGTAAAACAATCACAAAGCCTATTTTTGTATTACAGAAAAGAGCTGTAAGAATTATCACTAGAAAACATTACCGTCATCCATCAAGTACATTATTTTATCAACTGAAGTTATTGAAGTTCCATGATTTGGTAGACTATAATATTTTATCAGTTATGTATAGGGCTCAAAATAATGCATTACCTTTAAATATCCAAATGCATTTTGTTAAAAGACAAAGTTGTTATAATCTTAAGGGGACAGAGATGTTTGTAAAACCACAATTCAGAACTAGTTTGAAGGGACGTTCTACCTCAATCCAGGGAATTAGATTATGGAATGGCTTGGAGAATGTAGTTAAAAATGCCAAGTCAATGTTTACATTTAAGAAAATGATCAAAATGAATGTGTTAAAAAATATATATATGAAATAGCGTAATGTGTATTGTATTAGTTAGAAAATTAGAAAGAGTTAGTCATTTTGTACTGTTGGTTGAAGATTATTATTGTTTAATCTGATTGTTTGAAAAAAGGGGCAGATATAATAAGATTTATTCTTCTTTCTGCTACCTTTCATTTTTTTATATTTTGTACATAATCATTTATGGGATTGTCTTGTATTGTGTTTCTTTTGTAAAAAAAAAATGAACAAATTTAATAAACATAAACATAAACCTCTCTTAACCAGTGTCCATATACCTGTACTGGAAGATGTGGATCCTTCCATCGAAGAAGAATGAGTCTTCTAGCTAGTAGAGAGTAGAAAGCTAACACAGTCCTCTGATGTTTGCTGAAGGAGGCCTCTGTTGCAGCCACCCCAAAGAGAGAGATGAGTGGTGATGGATGAACAGTTTGTCCAAATATTCCTGAAAGGTGTCTAAGATGCCTTGCCACGCCAGTATCCTTGTAACTTTGGACAAGACCAGAATGTGTGTAAAAGTGTGGCTGAAGATTGTTTGCAACGATCACACGTCTGATCGAGGTCCCTTTTGAATTTGCACAATCTGTCCTTAGACCAATGTAGACGATGTACTACCTTGAATTGAACTACAACATGGTTCAAACATATTCATGACGAATAAATATTTTGAATAATTTTTTGCCAAACTGTGTCTGATATGGATTCCTCCAAGTCCACCTCCCACTTGCACTTCAAATAATCTAAATTGGTGTCATTATATGAACTGAGCAAAGAATAAACTCTACTCAATAGAACATTTTGTTACAGACTTACGCATCAGAATCTCATCTAAAAGAGAAGCTGGAGGACGTAGAGGAAAGCATCCAGCGTTTGACATTGCAAAGTGTCTCAATTGTAAATACCTGAAGAACTGTGATTTGTGGATGTCAAATTTCTGTGTTAGCTGTTCAAATGAGGCAAACCTATTGTCTATATAAAGATCATATAGAGATCAGTATGCATAATGTGAGAACCGTTCAACAGAAGACGCAATCTCCTCTGTAGTCCACACTGCTCTCACCCACCTGGATCAGAAGGACTCATACGTCCGTATGCTCTTTGTGGACTTCACATCTGCTTCAACACCATGATCCCCCAAACTCTGATGGAAAAACTGTTCACACTTGGACTAAGCCCCTCCATTTGTAACTGGGTACTAGACTTCTGAACAAACAGACCACAGTCCGTGAAGATCCACAACTTCTCCTCCTCCACCACAACCCTCAGCACTGGCTCTCCTCAGGGATGTGTGTTGAGCCCCCTTCTGTTCACTCTGCTCACATATGATTGTACAGCCACACTTCCAGGCTGTCATATTGTAAAGTTTGCAGATGATACAGCTGTGGTGGGATGCATCACAAACAATGATGAGTCCAGCTACAGGCAGGAGGTGGAACATCTGGAGAGCTGGTGCAAAGAGAATAACCTTCACATGAATGTGAAGAAGACAAAGGAGATGATTGTGGACTTCAGAAGGAACAAACACACCCACACCCCACTGAACATAAGAGGATCTGCAGTGGAAGTGGTCTCCAGCTACAAGTACTTGGGTGTACACATGAATGATAACCTCAGCTGGAGCAACAACACCACCAGCCTGATCAAGAAAGGTCATCAGAGACTCTACTTCCTCAGACGGCTGAGACGAGCTGGTCTGAGAAGCTCAGTCCTCACCTCCTTCTACAGGTGTGCAGTGGAGAGCATCCTGTGCTCCAGCATCAACGTGTGGCATGGAGGCTGCACAGCTGCAGAAAGAAAAGCTCTGCAGAGAGTGGTGAAGGCTGCACAGAAGATGTTGGAGTCAGTCTCCCCACCATCACAGACATTACACCTCCAGATGCAGGAAGAGAGCCACCTGCATCATGAAAGACCCCACTCACCCAGCACACACACTTTTTTCCCCACTCCCCTCAGGAAGGAGGTTGAGGAGCATCAAGTGTAGAACCACTAGACTGAGGAACAGCTTCTACCCTGAGGCTGTTAGACTCATGAATAATTAAATAATAAGAATAATCACTGCAAAATATCACATCATGTTGATGCTGATCTGTTTCTTGTTGCTGTATTCATTTGTGACCATCTGCTCATACAGACTCATGTTCGTGCTGCTGTTTGTAATGATGTTTTTCTATTACATTGGTGCTTAGTGTATTTTCAGTTGATGTTTTTCTTAGTTCATATCTTAGATGTTATTACTGTTCTTCTCTTACATTTCTATTGTTGGATGTAATTGGGACCCTGTGTACATAATCTCGTTTTCATCACATGTACCGCATGTGGTGCAAATGACAATAAAAGATTCTCTCTTTGATATAGAGAAGTTATTCCCTTTGAACTCCAAGCATTGAAAGCAGAGTCTATTAGTGAGGGAGCAAACATATGATTATTTGATACTGGAGCAGATAATAATTATTCTGTACTTTTAAACAACCTCCTGAGAATCTTCACCAGCAAACCTCCTGCACTGATTTCAGATTTTTTTTGTGTGAGTTACCACCGGATTAGAAGTATAAGTTGAGGGGTGGTCACGTGACCCGGACCAATATGGACGCTTAAGATTTTGCTCTGCCCTAGGACTTTATTAATTTTCCGACTTTCTACCTTTGACACTTACATTTTGTCTGTTAAACTGTCCATTTAAGATGCCGAAGTCGCAACGTGACAAGGAATTCCCTATCTTTTCATTGACGGGCAAAAAAACATCCTCTCAGCAGCACACACATGCAGCTAGTGAGGCTGAGCTAATTGTTGCTAGCCCATCTGAGCCAGCGCTAGCAAACCAAGCCACTATGGAGCAGATTTTGGCCGAGATAAAATCTGTGGCTTCACGGGTAAATGGAATGGATGAATCTGTTGGTACCCGTCTCGATGGCATTGATGGCACCCTGAGTGAGATAACGATATCCATTACTACTGTGGAGGATTCCCTTTCGTCTCTGTCCAATCAAGCGTCACAGCTGGAGAAGCACGTAGAGGAGGCCGAGGAAAGGATTTCCGCTGCGGAGGACCGTTCGGAGGACTACAACTCTCGCTTAGCCGCAATGGAAAAGGCTTGTGGAGCGTCTTCTGCTGAAAGTCGATGATTTGGAGAACCGCAGTTGCCGCAAGAATATGAAAATCATCAATCTCTCGGAGGGGATGGAGGGCACTGTCCTCTTGGTGGATTTTCTCCAGTCGACTCTCCCAGAGCTGGGAGGTTGGCCTTCCTTCCAATTTCCCTTCGCTGGAGGTAGAGCGGGCCCATCGTGCCCTGGCCCCCGCTCCTGACCCGGACAAGCCTCAGAGGAGCGTGCTGGTTCGGTTCGTAAGATTTTCACAGTGGGAGGCTGTGCTTAGAGCTGCTTTGAAGAAACGTGATGTTCGACATGGTGGCTCCCAGTTGCACTTCTACCCCGATTTGTCCTCCGAGGTCCTGCGTAAGCGATGAGGGTTTGACGTCGTGGGGAGAGCGCTTGCTCGGCTTAACAAATATCATGGATTCGCTTACCCAGCTCGCCTCCGGTGTTTGCATAAGGGTTGGATTCACCTTTTTGATACTTTGGAGTCAGCTGCTTTGTTTTTGGACTCTTATCAAATAAGGAAATATTTCGCTCTCCATTGTTTTTCTTATTTCCTGTTCTTGATGACGCTGTAGAGAGATTCGGACGACCTACCCAGTCCTCTCTGACCGTTTCATCCTTTTCACGTTAAGTTCTGGACTATGAAAGCATGTTTACACGAAGAATAATTTAATTTAATTTTGTACATTTTAGGGTGTGTTGAACTATATTATTGCATTTAAATGTTCTCTCTCTTTTCTACTAGAGA
Organism: Garcialebias charrua; assembly: GCA_038048925.1. Classification (NCBI taxonomy): domain Eukaryota; kingdom Metazoa; phylum Chordata; class Actinopteri; order Cyprinodontiformes; family Rivulidae; genus Garcialebias; species Garcialebias charrua. The sequence goes on from JBBPBX010040574.1 coordinate 22,091, forward strand.
GATTGGAAGTGAATATAAGCAAGGCAATGCATGCTAATATTGGACTTTTATTTGCTTATCCATGCATGGATTTTATTTAACTTTACTATTATTTCTATATTTTTGTATACATTTTATTTACACGGGCAGCCGTGGTGTAGTGGTAATGGCAGTCCGTCTCTCGATCGGAAAGTTGGCGGTTCGACTCCCGGGACCCGCACCATGTGTCGTTGTGTCCTTGGGCAAGACACTTAACCCTGAGTTGCTCCCGGTAGGACTGGAAAGCACCTTGCATGGTAGTCTGCCGCCACCGGTTTATGAATGTGTGTAGCATTCAATATATGTGTAGCACTTTGAGATTTTCAGTAATGAAAAGTGCGTTATAAATTGAATTAATTATTATTATTATTATTATTATTATTATTTTTCAATTTTCTATGGCGAGAGGACTGTAGGTGGTCAGTATTTATCCTGGGGCATTGATACGGTTTTTGAGTGTCCTGTTTGTTTCTGTGATCACACTGTTTAGTATTGTGAAATTAAACTTAGGTTTTATGGTGACTTCTTTTGGGATGTTTCTTTCCTACCAATTGGGGGCAGGATATGGGAGGGTATGTGCTGCTTGTCAAGGGGTTTTGTTTTGTTTTTTCTTTAGTCACTCCACAATAATTCTGGTTTTCTCCCCGTCATGTCTCTTCTTGGTCTCGGTTCTTCATCAATTTTCTTCTAATATCATTCATAGTACCTTAAGTCAGTATGCCTCGGCCACTTAATCTTGTTTCCTGGAAGATCCAGAGACTAGGTCATGTAATCAAGAGGAAGAACATTTTGACTTTTTTGAAGAAACAAGAAGTTGATATTGCACTTCTCCAGGAGACTAGACTATCTGATATGGAACATCTGAAACTAAAAAGAGATTGGGTGGGCAAAGTTTATTTCTCTTCTCATTCGCAGAACAAAAAGGGCTCAGCCATTCTTATTAACCCTTAGATGCATAAGTGGGGTCAAAATGACCCTGAGGGTTGTTATTCTTCAAAAACTCTGAAATTAAAAGTTTTTACTCTTCCATATTCCAGGTATTCCTCATAAAACATGTTTGTAACTTCAAGCTATTTGAATTTTTTAAAATGTTTTTATACATTTTCAGAAATTGCAGTTTTTGTGTCACTACTGTACCCCAGTTTTTCATGAGTGGGGTCAAAAATGACCCCAAGCATTTCCTATAGAATCTCAAGGGTTTGCTTTGGGAACCTTTGATTCTTGCCAACTGTGACTGTCAAGATACATTTTCTGTCTCATTTACACATCTGAGACATGCAGTCTCACCACTAGGAGGTCAGTTTGACACAGCAGCATACATGTATTATCTTCATTTACCAACTCCATGACTTTACTGATAGAATATCCTGTTGGTCAACAAAATAGACACTCTTACCTAACTACAAAATAATGTTAGTACTTAAGCTAGCTAACATTACACTAGTTTAGTAAGCCAGCTGATATTACTGCATTTGTTGTGTAGAGACTCACTGTATTCATAATTCCTTGTAACAAATGCAAACCTGTTAGGTAACCTATTATATAGTATTATATATATTATATTATATATAAATTATTTTAAAAATCTGTATGCCTCTTTTAACACCAACGCCACAATTTACTGAGAAGTCGGTCAGGGCCTGCACCTGGGTTTAACACCATCTCTCCAATAGATGCATGAAAGCTGTTTATCACTGATAGTATATTAGAAGGGCAGCACGGTGGTGCAACTGGTAGAGCTGCTGCCTCTCAGCGAACAGGTCCCTGGTTCAAATCTGTGGGCCTTTCTGGGTGGAGTTTGCATGTTCTCTCCATGCATGCGTGGGTTTCCTCCACCTCCAGGGACTCTGGTTTCCTCCCACAGACCAAAAACATGCATGTTAGGCTGATTGGTAGCTCTAAATTGACCCTAGGTGTGAGTGAGAGAATGAATGGTTGTTTGTCTCTATGTGGCCCTGTGATGGACTTGCGACCCGTCCAGTGTGTACACCAGAGATGCTCACAAGTCATTTTTTGCAAGTCCAAGTCAAGTCTCAAGTCTCTGATCTCAAGTCCAAGTCAAGTCCAAGTCAAGTCTCAAGTCATTGATCTCAAGTCCAAGTCAAGTCTCAAGTCTCTGATCTCAAGTCCAAGTCAAGTCCAAGTCAAGTCCCTAATATTTGAGTGACACCGTGAATGAATGTATGCTATTCATTCGCAAACAATGGACATTAAATGTCTCTCCTTTTAAAAATATCCAGGTTAACATTAGATTAACACACTGACGCTAAGCTTGTTTGTAGCAGCTGCTAACAACCTTTTAGGCAGTGACTGACTACACGTTACAGCTTATTTTTATCTGAATGTAGAGGCCAAAACATTACATTAAATGTCTCTCCTCAATTCAATTCAGTTCAGTTTATTTATACTGTATAGCTCCAAGTCACAAGTTGTCTCAGGGCACTGAACAGAAACAATCAAATGTAAAAATAATAAGTTAACAGAAACTTTAATATAAAAATAATGGTAACACTATTTATCTGAGGAGACTGCTTTGAGTTTAACTCCATGTTATAAAAAAGCTACAGTAGTTAGCCAGAGTTATTTCAGGATGAAATAATTTGAACTTCTGTTTGAATTTAATGCTATGAACTTTTTCCTTTTTGTTACATTTACTATGAATTTCTCACAGGGCAGAGAGCCAACATGGAGGACTCACAAACATATACAGTATTATTATTATTATACAGTACAAATAATATTGTCCAGTGTCTGATGCTGCAGTCATGTTACTGAGCTCCCACTGATGGGCTAACCTGGTTCCACCAGCAGCAGGATCTTCAGACAGAACAGCTGGTGGGATGTCCTGGTATCTGCAGCCCTCTCTCCATTTGTTTCTTCATGGACATGGAGCTGTGAAATTATGTTGTGCCCTTTCCTCAGCAAAACGCTCCTCCAGTGGAGACTTTCTGGACAGACTGCAGGGAGGTTCCTAAACAAACAACAGGTTTATCAGTATTATCAGTAAAAAGAGATTATTAAATCATTTTTAAGACTGAGAATGTGTACAATTATTAGCTCTGTTGTTATTGCCTAACTAACCTATTCAATAATTCTTCAAACTGTGACATTCACTCATAATGGAATGAAAGAGAACATAAACAGAAATTATATAATAATGAAAACTAGAGACATTAAAACATTTTAAAAGACACAGAGAACTTTAAATGAATTAAGAATGTTAATAAGTGTTGGATTTGAGTGCAATGTAAGTGCAGTCCATGGTTGAATTGAATCCACATCTGAAAAGGGATGCAACCTTTTCACAACATATGCTGTAACTGTTCTGTGGCACTCTTCATTCAGTTAACACTGACGTTTTTACCTTGGACAGTCACTGGTGAACTGAACACTGTGAAGCCATTTCAGGTCGTTTGTCTAAGAAAAAATACAAGCTAACGTTAGCATCGTGTGTATTTGAGCTGACTTACCGCTTTAAGCGGAGTATAACTTGTTAGCTGCCTTAATGTTGGTATGAGACTAGTTTATAGTTTATTTATTTACCAACCTGATGGAGCTGAAGAGGTAGCGATTAGCGAAAAGTTCGGCGGAGCGTTTTGCAGACGGACTACTCTGTACTTCCGGTCGGATACGAAGCAAAAATAATCCGGTGGAGTACGTCAAAGACGGGACACTATTTTACTTCTCCACCCTCCTTTGCATGATAGAAAATTATTGCAAGTGCTGCACTGACCTGACTGGTCATTTTATTAAATTAGTACGCTATCGATAGCAGATGCACACTTCCGGTGGATTCTTCTTCGTTGGTTTTCGGTGGCGGCTACTTCCGGTTGGCTAACTAGCATCGAACATAGGAATCGCAAATTAATATTTTGAACGATTTCGGGAAAACCGCACAGTTAGTCCCGGTTCAGAACAATTCTCGATGCTCACGAGTCTCAAATGGCGAGTCCGAGTCGAGTTGGAAGTCTTTTGAATGCAAGTCCGAGTCGAGTTGGAAGTCTTTTGAATGCAAGTCCGAGTCGAGTCTGAAGTCTCTGTTTTTGCGACTTAAGTGCGACTCGAGTCCGAGTCCCAAACTCGAGTCCCCATCTCTGGTGTACACTGCCCCACGCACAGTGATTGCTGGACATGGGCACCGGCGACCCCCATGACCCAAAAATGAAAGAAGCGGGTAAAAGATAATGGATGGATGGATAGTATATTAGAAGAGATGTTGACATGAACAAACATGGAGGGAAGAAGAGTCGCAATAAGAAGAGAAAAAGAGTTGAAAAATCTAAGCAAAGAGGAGTTCATGGCCTTCGTTGGAGTGACCATTCTTGCACGAAGTGATAAGAACTGAAATGTATCAATGTGTGTACTCTTTGGGAGTTTTCTACACAACCCAAGGTACCCTGAACCTACCAACCGACATCACTGAAGCAACTGGAAGATGTGGAGTGACAAAAGTTGCAAACAAGTAACAGGAGAGAGGCACAGAGGGCCAACAGAAGAGAAAGAGGTGCCAGATGTGTCCAAGAAACAAAAATAGCAAAGCCACCAATTGGTGCCGGAAATGCAGTACTCCAGTGTGCAATGGTCACAGCCAAAAGCAAATAGTTTGTGACAACTGCACACTGTGAATAGAGAAAATGTTTGTGTGGGCACATGTGAGTGTACAGTGTTCTGGTTGTATGTTCATTTTCTTTTTTGTCATTCAGACAGATTGACATTCTAGCAATAATTTTTGAAGATTTTTGATGTTATTTCGTGTGAAAAAAATGATATAAAAAGTTATGAATAAGCATGTTAAATGTAAAATCAGTCTTTTGTTGAGCCATATATGATAAATATAATCACCTTTGACCAAAATTAAAGACATCATTTAAATTCATTGCAAAAACACATTGATTCTAATTGGGGTCCTTTTTGACCCCACTCATGGAAGAATGTAGGTACAGTATTGGTCGTTCATGCATCCTAGGGTTAATAAGAAACTCCCCTTCACTCTTGTATGTGAGGAAAGAGACACGGAAGGTAGATTTATTCTGATTAAGGGTTCAATTGGAACTGGTTGCTGGTGAGGCCAGAGAGGCATTGGGGTGCTACTGTGGAACAATAAATTACATCCAGGCCCCAGATGGACGAGAGCTGAGCAGAACTGGTTGCTGGTGAGGCCAGAGAGGCATTGGAGTGCTGCTGTGGAACAATAAATTACATCCAGGCCCAGATTGGGTGTACCGCTGTCGGGAGCTATGAGCTAGGCTAGCATCGGAGCTATGTGTTGTGCTAACTGAACTAGCATCCGAGCTGCTGTGACCGGAGGAGGCCGAGCACCGTGCGCGAACCGGAGGACCACCGCCTGGAGCTTCGAATTGGGCCGGGCTTCGTGCACGAATCTGACGACCGCCGCCTGGAGCTTCGAGCTGGGCTGAGCACCGTGTCGTGTGCGAGCCGGAGGACTGCCACCTGGAGTTTCGAGCTGGGCTGAGCACCGTGTCGTGTGCGAACCCGAGGACCGCCGCCTGGAGTTTCGAGCTGGGCTGAGCACTGTGTCATGTGCGAGCCGGAGGACCGCCGCCTGGAGTTTCGAGCTGGGCTGAGCACCGTGTCGTGTGCGAACCGGAGGACCGCCGCCTGGAGCTTCGAGCTGGGCTGAGCACTGTGCGTGTGCGAACCGGAGGACCGCCGCCTGGAGTTTCGAGCTGGGCTGAGCACCGTGTCGTGTGCGAGCCGGAGGACCGCCGCCTGGAGCTTCGAGCTGGGCCGAGCACCACCGCCGCCTGGAGCTTCGAGCTGGGCCGAGCACCGTGCGCGAACAGGAGGACCACAGTCTGGAGCTGGGCTAGCATCAGAGTTGCACCTGGAGCTACGTGCTGTGCTAACTGGGCTAACATCGGAGCTACTTGGACCGGAGGAGGCCGAGCACCGTGTGCAAAACGGAGGACCGCCGCCTAACACTAGAAGTCCCAGGATTTTCGACCCCCCCCCCCAGAAGTCCTGAAAGAGGGTCAAAAGACCCTTAGTCCAAACCAACCATTAGTGGGCCATTAACTGCCTTTTGTTATAAATATGCGTGCACACAACTCAGACACCCCCACCACACCAAACTGCACAAACTGCATTCCAATGTTTCCACCAGGTAAGTAAGACTCTGCATGCACTTCCCCCGTTAGTCAGAAGAGAGGCCCTAACCTGAATTCACACATAACAGACCCTGAAGTTATCTCACAGTTGAACATTTTGGGACATCCACTGAACGGAAAGCTTTAACTGCTCCAGAACAATTTTATGCATAAAATTGTCTTATTCTGCTATGCTTACTATCCTATAACTTTGATGTTCTGTCAAATAAATTATTTTGCTTAAAAGTACTGTCTCTCTCCTTGTCCTTGGCACATGTATATACGGTACGTGCCGGCACATGCAGGTGGCCCATTGCTATGTTCTAAAACATGCTTGACCTATTGTTGTCCGTCACCTGACGGACCGACACAGGTCACATGACATGAAGTCAACTGACGGACCGACATAGGTCACACGACATGAGGTCAACTGACGGACCGACACAGGTCACATGACCTGAGGTCAACTGACGGACCGACACAGGTCACATGACCTGAGGTCAACTGACGGACCGACATAGGTCACACGACATGAAGTCAACTGACGGACCGACATAGGTCACACGACATGAGGTCAACTGACGGACCGACACAGGTCACATGACCTAAGGTCAACTGACGGACCGACATAGGTCACACGACATGAAGTCAACTGACGGACCGACATAGGTCACATGACATGAGGTCAACTGACGGACCGACATAGGTCACATGACCTGAGGTCAACTGACGGACCGACATAGGTCACACGACATGAAGTCAACTGATGGACCGACACTGGTCACTCGACATGAGGTCAACTGACGTACCGACACAGGTCACACGGCATGAGGTCAACTGACGTACCGACATAGGTCACACGGCATGAGGTCAACTGATGTACCGACACAGGTCACATGACCTGAGGTAAACTGACGGACCAACATAGGTCACATGACCTGAGGTCAACTGACTGACCAACACAGGTCACATGACCTGAGGTCAACTGACGGACCGACATAGGTCACATGACCTGAGGTCAACTGATGGACTGACATAGGTCACATGACCTGAGGTCAACTGACGGACCGACACAGGTCACATGGCAT
>JBBPBX010040575.1:0-29303 GCA_038048925.1 Garcialebias charrua
ATTAAGAATGTTGATTTACCTGCTGTAAGTCAGCTGTTTATCACGGCGTAAAGTCCGGTTCTGGTCCACAGTCCACTCAGCGGTTCTGGTCCACAGGCTCAGTGCAGCTTGTTAGATGAAGCGGGTCCCACTGACTCAAATCTGTTGACTCTTATCCAAATTCCAGCTTTAACTTGTTGTTAACTTGTTGACAACAACTTGTAGTTAGCTGATTTTAGCCAGAGAGGAAAACAGACGAGGCAGCTGCTCTGTTTACCTCAGGCAGCGCATGCGCAGTAGTGAAGGTTCCAAAAATCACAGCGCCATCTAAAGGCCCAGCATGGTAACTACAGTGAAATCATGAGGACGGGGGGTGGAGGGGGAGAGAGTCGTATCCACAGAATTCGACAGTGTCAACGCAAAACTTTTCACCTAATTAACATACCCAAAACATCCGTTTCCCCCACACAGTGTCCGTGTAAACAGGGCCTTAGACTAACAAAGTTGTTTGAGAAACCTCTGTTGTTGGTTTGTGAGGTGTTTTTTGTCAATCTACATACAGTTGTGTGTTTTCTGCCAGAGACTTCAAGGGAACCCCCTACTGTTAAGGTGTGATCTGTCAATTTACATGTATGTGTTACCTCAGCTTGCAATTTACATATGATGGTGCGTGATTTCTTTAGACTGTTATAACTCCACACGCTCACTTTTTGGTTTCAGTGAATTGAAAAAGCCCCCTGGATAGGGGTCGAAACGTCTTTCTGCAACAAATAAAGTCCAGTTGATCTTGTATTGAACGCCTTTTTGATTTGATCATGTCCTGGACGACTGAGAATCTTCACCAGCATCAGATACCTTTCATGGCAATGGATCATAATTAATAAAACCTGTTTTTCACATGTGAATTTGGAACGTTGTTGATGTGTTCATGTGAAAAACAGGTTAAATCTATATGTGATTTTTTTCCCTTTTTTCCTGCAAGGGCTTTGATCTAATCTGTGAACTGTATGTGTGAAATGAATCATAAAAAAAATAAAAATTGTTTGTTTGTTTGTTTGTTTGTTTGTTTGTTTGTTTGTTTTTTACCATACCAAAATGAGCCTTGCTTATCTGACTCAGCAAACCCAAGGGGGAAAAAAAATAGTTTTTTGGGAACTATGAGTTTATATTAATGAGAAGAAGGAACAAAAGTAAAACTAAATGTTTTCAAGTTTACCAGTTTTGCTCCTGGTATTTAATCAAATCATTAAAAAAAAAAGATTTAAACTATTCAAAATCTGACATACATAAAATGTTTATAGAATAATTAAGTAGTGACTTTTGAAACAGGAGCGTTATAAGTTAGTTTTTTTTACAGTGGAAAACAGACGTTCATCTATTGAATTGCCTGCTGGTGGTGCTGCGCCACCACACTGGCCTTGAACAATCAAAACATCCATCCAACATGGAGCAGGAGGAGGCGCAGGCCCTCTGACCCACATTCAGCCCTGTGCGTCTAGGACATTTTGTTCTGTCTCTATCACCGTTCCCTATTTTCTCACATGAGGTCAAACGTTTTAAGTAGCTTAAAGACTAACTGTTCAGCCGACTGTGGCCGCGGAAAGAACATGTTTCAGTTCATGCTTGTGACAGGAACATCCTTTTCAGTGTAAACAGAGAAGTCATGTTAACTGTTGATACACTGATATAAACAAACAACAAACAGCACGTGCAACTAAAAGTTTAACAAATATAGACATTAAGTTTTTTGTTTGTTTGTTTGTTTCATAGGATGTTTTTAACATTTCAATTCTTACATTGCATTTAAACAGTATCTCATGTCAACAACATCCATGTCAGCTGAATGTGCATTACGATGTGTGCATACGTGGGGAGCACGTGTGTGCATGCCTGTGTGCACAAGTGCATTTTTGTTTCACGTTACCTTGTAGGGGCCAATTTTACAACAAAAATAATAATAATAATAAAATCATGCATTGTGGGAACCAAATGCTCTTTATGGGGAATCAAAGCCAAGTCCCCAGAAGGAGAAGTCTCGTTGGGGGTTAGGTTTAGAACCAAGGTGTGAATTGCACATGGGTTAGGGTTAGAGTTAGGCATGCACTAGTAATGGTTAGGTTTAGGGTAAAGGTCAGGGTATATAGAATATGAATGGAAGTCAATACAAAGTCCCCAAAAAGTATGTTTACAAGAATGTGTGTGTGTGGGTGTGTACCAGACAAAAACAAGCTTTTTAGCCACATGACAACACTAATTTCCAGGATGCTAGTAGAAATGAGAACAAGGCACACATTATCTGAGTTATTTTTCTTATAAGTGTGTGTGTGTGTGTGTGTGTGTGTGTGTGTGTGTGTGTGTGTGCGTTTCGCAGTCTTTATCAGTGCTGCTGATCAAACAGCAGGAGCAGGGTGATGTGGGTGTATACGTGAAGGGGCGCTGGTGGTGGGGATGTCTACATATTGTCCGTTCAGTCGAGGTTTTGTAGAGGTTTAGGTGTGCTTCACCGACCTGTGGAAACTCAGAGCTCTGATGAAAGAAAAACTTGGTTGCCCACGTTCATCGTTGATTTTGATTCTGCATGATTTACTGATTGTGTCGACAGCCAAAGGCACAAATGTCAAAGGTCATGATGCAAAGGGGTCAACTAAATGTTGAATTTTGACCTACATGTCATTCCATAAAGCACTGTACTTTATTGCGCATTTATTTATGTGGTGCTTTAATAGATTTGGATTGTGCTGCAGGTATTTTGTTGTTTTGGGAGTCAAGATGATTCGTAAGCATTGCTGTAACAAACTTTTACAAAAACAACCGTTTTCTTTGCACGAATATGAAAGTATGAGCCCTTTATGCAGCTGACAGCATGGTCAAAAAAGAGCTGCCATTGTCTGGGGAATACATTTCCACAACAGCAACATGCTCGCAAAAAAATATATATATTTTTTTCAGCATTTGATTAGCGTCTCTTGGAAGAGAATTGGTGCAAGAAATCCTCCAGTAAGTACATTGCTTGCAGCAAGGTGACTGGAACCTCAAGCAGACGTTCTGCATTGAACAAAATGTACAAAGCAGCCATAAACCCATAAAAGGCCTCGTCAGTCAGCCAAACAACAGTCTATTCATTCACTACTGTACAGTATATCACTAACCTTCTGAAGAACTCTAAGCAAGAAGCGCAAATAAGCTCAAAAGGTTAGTTTATGTACATTATTTTGAATGGATTGTGTTGGACCGTATAAACAACTAATATCTTACCTGTTGTAGAAAGATCTTTGAACAACCTCAGTTTAGGGAGTCTGCTCAGACTGATGAGCTAACAGCAAATAGAACAGTGGCCAAGAAAAACGAAGATTGTTGCAGTTTTAAAACTACTCCAATCCCAAAACTATAACTGCGGCCTTGTGCAAATTATATTTTATAAACCCAACAAAGTTAAGTCAGGTCCTCTGGATGATTTCATTGTGTTAAGACAGTTCGTCCTTCATCCAAAGGACTTCATCAGTCCGAGGAGCCTCGTCTTTTGGATGAAAGATCAAACGTTTCAACACAAAGAAGCCCTCCAGAGGGCCTGACTTCACTTTGTTGGATTTTTTTTACCTGGGTTGTTGAGCTTGAACTTTGATACACGGTAGTTCCTCGCTACTTTGCAGTTCGACTTTCGTGGACTCACTCTTTTGCGGTTTTTCAATGATTGTCAACTTAATGTTACTCAGGTTAAAGATAAAATCTTAACTAAAAATAATAAAACTATGGACTGGCGCTGCCGTTTTGTAGTTTTCTTTCAATAAGCCTATACTGTACTGTATCAAGAGTCCAAAAGAACTACATTACCCAGAAGCCAACAGTCTGTCCGGCCCGCGGCTGTCTGCCAAAATTCATTCAACCTTTATTTAGGCAGGTTAGGGGGTATTTTGATTTGATCCAAACCTGACTAAAACGTTCGGTCCTAATTCATGTTGACATTGGCACTCAGTGGATGCAGAGAGCCAATCAGAACTGGACCAGAACCAGCCTCTTAGGTCAACCTGAGTGCTGCTTGACAACCCAAGGAGCCTCTCCAGCGGGGAGGCGTTGCTTGGAGGTCCGATGTTTTCTCCGGAGCTCACTCTGACTTTTTTCATCAGATTTCTCTGAACTATTTGGACTCGATTGGAACCATTGTGCAGTTTTGTGCTGGCTCTCTGAAGGTCCGGCTCTCTCCAAAAGTATTTGGTGCTCAACGGCTGCAGAGAGCCGATCAGAGCCCGACCAGAACCGGACCAAGGTGGTTGAGTCCCCATATAAAATGTTGCAATACTGTACAGTACATAAATTATGTTAAAATGACATAGGTTTAAGAGTGTGGGAAAGGTTTATAAAGCCTTAAAATATATATAAATACAAAAATAAATATAGCGTTCAAATTGTGCTGTTTTTCCCTTATTGCAGGAAGGTGTGGAACATAACCCCCACAATAATCGAGGGACTACTATATTTTTTATAAACATTTAAATTGCAGTAAAATCTACATTACACTGTTGTTTCCGGGATATTCTGTCATTATTAGCAGAACAGAAAAGCAGAAGCAGCTATCTGTAGCACTTCAGGGGCGCAACTACTGTGTTGAGGTGGATGCGAAAACATCAACGGCGCCGCCCCCACCCCACCTTCTGTGCAAATGTAAATTGTTCTTAGCTGTGACTGGGAGTGTGGATAGTTGTTTGTCTCTTTGTCTGTCTCTGGGACATACTGGAGACCTAGGTGTCTCTATGATGGACTGGAGACTTGTCCTGGGTGTCCCCTGCCTTCTAGGGGTGTAACGATACACAAAACTCACGAGACGAGACGAGAAAATCACAGATCTCGCGAGAACGAGACGAGATTTTAACATTAGTTCAAGAAAACTTCAAAGATCGGTTTTATGCCGCAAAAAGGCTTTTATTCTGTTTTAACATGTCTTCATTTTACTGATTGAATCTCCTTAGACCTTAGAACGTTCAACTTTGTTAAAAAAAATAGATATTCACGCAGGACTTTCCAAAAATTGAACATAAATATCCGCATCAGCGCTGAATCTGCAGCCGTCACTCACCAGTGTTGCCAGATTGGGCGGTTCACCGCGATTTTCCTTCTGCCTTTTGCGGGTAAAGAGTGCTTTGGGTGGGTGGGACTCTATCTGGCAACACCGGTCACACCGGTGTTTACACGCGTGTCTTTACATTCGGGGCAGCGTCGGCAGTTTGGGACACTCCATCAATGTAGAGGCGTCTCGTCTGCGGCACCGGGACCCTCCATCAGTAGTTGGGGCGTCTTCTATAGCAACTTCATCCGGCGAAGCCATGCTGTCCGTGACGCTGACTTGCTAGGGGCTCTGCTAGCGCTAGCATTAGCATCTCGCGAGACAACGTTACCTCTCAACGAGAGATATCGCGGGAGTTTAATATCGCGAGATCTCGTACAACGAGATCTCGTTACATGCCTACTGCCTTCACACAAAAGCAGCTGAGATTGGCATCAGTCCTAAACAAGGGGGCATAATGGATGACTTATTAACTGATATAAACATAAAACACTATTTATTTTATGTTCAACTCAATCTGTAACATTTGAAATTCAGTGTATTTTATACATATTTTATTAACTGTTTTGTAGGAATGGACACATTTGTACTGTAATTGTAACATTTCAGAATAACTCTTAACTCTTGCAGATACAAAATATCAGTAATGTAATATAATAACGTGACTTTTTAAGTGAATCATGTGACATTAGTATTGATCCTCAGCATTTGTAATAATAATACTTTATTTATAAAGCCCTTTAAAACAACAACATCTGCAACAAAGTGTTGTACATATAAAATCTTTTTAACTAATCATTGCATCTTTTCCTCTTTTTAAATAAATTATTTTTCACATATTTTTCACTGTTTTGCACCCCGGATAGCTTTTTTTTTGGCCGCTCCATCTTGTTGCACAACAAGTGGTAGTCCAAGATAAAAAATAAAAATAAAAACTCACCTGCGTGCGTTGTCTTAGGGGAGTGTTCACAGCCACCTGTGTGGGAAGGGAGAGCGATAGGAGGAGGGGTGAAGCAGAGGGGCGCCTCTTCCCCTGTTATTGGTCATTTCATGCAGTTAAATATAGAAAATGCCTGCTAGAAAAAGTTTTTTTCTAGAGACGGTTTTGACACGCGTCAAAACCTGCACTACAGGGGGCGCCCCCTGTTGTGCAGCGCCCCCATGCGTTGCATACACTGCATAGCTGCTTTTTGCGCCACTGTAGCACTTCCAATGTGGCCTGGGGTGCTTTGTAGCATTTCTGCAACAATAGCAGTGTGATGCTAAATGGACAGTGATGTAAAAGTTAATACTGTATAAGACAATGTAAAATGTAAGACAAATAAATAAATAAAATGGAATGATCCGTTATTACCGGTATGTTTTTTTTTTAAAGACATCAGCTTTCTATTTTCTCTACAACAGTTAAATTATTGCCCATTTTTTGCCTTTCCACAGAACCCTTTAATCTCTTTAATATGCCTGTAGTTACAGCACAGATTAGAGAGATTTATGGTATGTAGTAGGGTGAAGTTTGTCAAAAAAAACAAGTCTACGCCTCCAAACCAGCTGATGAATAGGTTTTAGTCAGGGAACTCCTTGTGATTTGACCGTGTCCAAATGATGTGTATGACTATCGTTTTGTGTCTGTGTTGTTTTCTGTGTTCTACAAAACTCTCACCAGACCACAAACCAAGACATTCATGTAAGCACAGTTGCTACAATCAGTCGTCTCAGATTTTCTGCACGCTTATCATTCAAGGTCTCTACCTTTTGTCTGTGGAAGAAAACATGTCGCTGCACATTCGTCATCAAGCTTTCTGGGGCTGCTCTCTAAAGTGAAAGCAGTCATATTAGAACACGTTGGCCTTGGTTGGTTTTTTTTTTTACAAAAGGAAGTGAATAAAAACCACCAACACGCCGACACACACGCAGGCACACACATGAAAAAAGGAGACGGATACGAGAAACGTCAACATTCACATACTGAAAGAAAAGTACTGAAGGTATTATTCTATATTCAGAAAAGGTGGGTGAATGTAAAAAAAGACACAATGGACAGAAAATCAAAAGGATTTGTGATAAGCATTGATGGGAAGTAATTACTTTAACTTGTATCACACATAAGAAATAAATAAAAAAGCAAGGGTCTTTTGATGCACAATCCCAAATTTGAAAAGTTCCTCATCGCAGTGTTACATGGACGACACTTTGCATGCTTGCCTTTTCTTTTATGATTTTCCTTAAGAAATGGTCATAAAAAAACAATATCCTATTTGTTTATATGTATTGAAGTAATAAAATAAAGACATTAGGTCAAACCAAACACAAAAGAGTTGGTATGTGTTAGTTCAAATCTGTTGAAGTGGGGTTCTGTGGAAATCTTGTGAACAATTAATACCTTACCTGCTGTAGATAGCTTTTTGGACCACTTCAGTCTGGTGAAACAATGTTTAAATCTGATTAAACTGATGAGCTAACATCTATAACTAAGACCCAAACCAAAAAAGACTTCTGCTGTTTTAAAACGTGCAAATACTATTTTTTCAATCTTTATATAGTCATTAATTTTACACAACAATTAAATTAAATGCTCCCAAGTAAGCACAATTAGCAGCACCAGCTAACGGCTGCACTTACATTGTAACCTGAGGTATTTCTCACAGGAAAATCATAAATCTGCCAGAATAACTTCAGTTTATTTTATAGATATACGTTTTATACTTTTTATACTACTATGCAAAAACTCAGGACAGTATTACACTTTTATTATTTCATTTTATGCTTATGTTCATTGGGTGTTTGGTGTTTTAGGGGTGTTTGGTGTTTCAGTGTTGGTGTAAATTTTCATACTTTTATACTATTATGAAAAAACTCAGGACAGTGTTACACTTTTTTACTATTTTATGCTTATGTTTATTAAATGTTTTAGTGTTTAGTGTTTAGATGGTTACTGTTGCACCGAGGGACTGAGAGAAACACAATTTCGGTCCTGTGTATGTCCTGTACATATTGCAGTTCTGACAATAAAGTTGACTTTGACTTTGACTTTGACTTTGATAACCATAAACAGTAGTCCATTGTTAATCCCGGGAGATCGGTACTCTGAAGCCCTGCGATAAGTGAAAAACCACAAAGTAGGAATAGTAGTACAAGGAGTAACTAGTGTTTTAAACCCTTCCCACTCTCTTGCAATATTCTAAACAATGTTTCTAAACTCCAAACGCTCTAAAAGAGCACATAATGTTATGGTTTCAGCTCCGTGCCTCCTCAGATCTTTGCCACCTGCAAGTGTTCTTGGCCACGCCCACTTATCCGCTCTGCAGGAGAACAGATGATCAGCTGCAGCAGGAAGTTTAGCTTGCAGTATGGGCTGCACAAAGGTGCAGCAGGTGCTAAATAATTTTAAACAATTTATTTTAATTAAAAATTCCACGCTGATGATCGTGCGGCTCATCCATCAATCAGACAACTTTTGAAAAACCGTTATAGAACGAGTCCGCAACAAACAAACTGTAAAGTAGTGAGAGACTACTGTGTTACAAAATGTGTACCGTATTCCTCTGTGTATAATATGCACTTTTATTGCTCATTTGAATATCCTGCGTATTATACACCGAAGCGTATTATCTATGGATTTTTTCCCATATTTTTAGACCCATTTTTGGCTCAGATATCGTCGTTTTTCATTTTGGCCAAACATGGTGCAGTACCAGTTTTGGCCGCTATGGGCGCTAATGCGCCCTGTAGTCTGTTTACCTGCAGACTGTACCAAAAATGGTGCAGTACCAGTTTCGGCCGCTATGGGCGCTATGGGCAGCAGCAGAGGACTCAGAGAGCGAAGAGGAAGAGGAAGAGGCCACTTCCAGACGTTTCTAGCTCATGTGTCCGAAAAAAGCCTCCTCTGGTCGGACTGACTCTGTCGCTGCCCGCTCCCTGCTCTGGATGTAGCTGCAATTAGCTGTGAGGTTCGCTGTTTTTGTTTGCAAGATACCACTCATAAACCACACCGCAGATTTTTAAATCCAGCTGATTTCACATTTGGTTAAGCTCAGGAGCCCGTTTGCTATAAAGTCAGGTAAGAAATATATTTTTTAAGCGTTTATTTAGCTAAATTTAAAGAAATAAATCGGCGAACTATTTTTTTAAATCCAGCTCAGACCAGCTGATTTCACATTTAGTTAAGCTCAGGAGACCGTTTGCTATTAAGTCAGCTAAGAAATATATATTTCTTAGGTGTTTCTGTACGGTAGTTTTATTTTAATTAAATTCAGCTCTTGCTACGCAGCAAACCGTTTCTGGGTGTGCGCATCATGTTGTTTACGTTCAACAATCAGCTCATTTGTAATCATTTATTAACAAAAATTAAACCGAGACACGTTAACATATATATTCAGCTGACAAATTTATATTTTTTAGGTGTTTCTGTACGGTAGTTTTATTTTAATTAAATTCAGCTCTCGCTCCAAACCGGGCCTGTGGGCCTGTTGGGTGTGTGCGCGCATCGTGTTGTTTACATTTTAAATTCAGCTGATTTGTAATCATTTATTAACAAAAATTTAACAGAGACACGTTAACATATATATTCAGCTAACAAATATATTTTTAGGCGTTTCTGTAGTTAAATTTTAATTAAATTCAGCTCGCGCTGCACAATGGACCGCATTTCCGGGTTGTCTCATCGGTGACGCGTAACGTCAGCGGTGGATGACGCGTTACGTCGGCGTCGGGGAGGGTTTGGCGCCATCTAGTGGCCATAAAAAAGACTGTCACTGCAGCCCGTATTATACACCGAAGCGTATTATGTACGTTTTTTTCTGATTTATTTCCAAAAATTGGACAAAGCGTATTATACACAGGAGCGTATTATACACCGTTGAATACGGTACCACTAAAATTTAGAAATCACTTTAGCATGAACGGTTTTAGAAATTTCTGAGACTGTAATTGTTTTGTGATGTCACAGACTAGACGTTAGCTTGTCAATCTGGTCAAAACTAATTTTTAGTCCTTCAAACTGAGGCCATTCACAATGGGTAAGATACTACAGTAATTGTTCTTAACCTCGCCACAGAGCTCCGCTTCAGAAGATATGAATTGCCCTTGTAAATCTATCCACGCTCTATGAATTGTGTCAAAAAGAAAATCTTTGGAGTCACGTTGACTCACATCTTCTTTCAGGCAGAATAACGCGCCGCCATCATCCATCAGTTGGCACTGCAAGTATTGTACTTTACGCGTCATGCACTGACCCCTGTGATTAATGGGAGCCTTTTTTCAGGGATTCATAGCTTTGACTCCTGTAGGCATACTATAAAATACGAGTTTGTCCCTTTTCTTTTTTCCCAAGTGTATGGCAAAACACACAGGTGGTTTGCAGCACTAAATGTTCTTTAAACCTTTAGGCTTTTACTTTCCCACTCCTTGTTAAATACAGTACGCATTTCCATTCTGCCTTTCCTGTTTGTTCTTTGTCAATGTCACTGTATCCTGTAGTGAAGGCTGCACACATCTGTGTTTAACCTGCTATAAATAGTGGATGGTGCGTTGTTCCTCTCAACCTTTCATGTAAATATTTATTGCTCCTGGGAAAATTGCACTGAAATGTCCAACAAAGAAGTGAGAAAAATTAGGAAAGAAAGAAAAGCCTCCACGAAGACAAGTCATTTGAGAGCACACCATTACCCACGCGCACTCACACAATGACTGGTGAATTATTCCAATTGTCTCCACAGCCCAGATGCAAATCTACCCAAACAGTGGTGGCACGCAAACAGCAGCAGCCGTCTGGGCATTGTGCCAAGCCTGAGAAAGGAGACACCGTGTGCGGAGGACAAACGAGGTCATGCTGTTTTCCTACTCAGCAGCTCAAATACTGTAAGTGAAAATCTGAAAAAGAAGAAAAAGAACAGAGCATGTGATGTGAGAAAGATGAAAATAACGAGTAACCCTCATGGCATAAGCATTAGCACTTGTAAACACAGCCATATAATAGGCATCATTATGGGTTATACAAAATGTAGGCGGTCGTATGCTTTGTAGTGGTGGTTCGTGCCCTTAAGGTGCAACTTTTATTCTGAAATCCATTGCATTTTAGGCCAAAATACCAAAACATTTCCAGAAATTATATTGCTGCAGAGAAGAGGATTTGCCTAGTTCTACCCAATACAGTAATCCTTAAAATTAAACATTATCTTTACCCGCTTATTACCTTTTGGGTCACAAGGGTCACTGGTGCCCATGTCCAACCATCACTGTGCGAGAACCGGGGGTTGGACAGGTCCCAAGTCCACCACAGGGACACATACAGACAAACAAGGCAAACAACCATTCACTCTCTCACTCACACCTAGGGACAATTTTGAGTTACCAATCAGTCTAACATGCATGTTTTTGGTCTGAAAGACTCTTATGTCCGTATGCTCTTTGTGGACTTCATGTCTGCCTTCAACACCATGATCCCCACAAACCCTGATGGACAAACTATTCACACTAGGAATAAGCCCCTCCATTTGCACCTGGGTACTAGACTTCTTAACGAACAGACCACAGTCAGTGAAGATCCACAACTTCTCCTCCTCCACCATAACCCTCAGCACTGGCTCTCCTCAGGGATGTGTGTTGAGCCCTCTCCTGTTTACTCTGCTCACATATGATTGTGCAGCTACCCATCTCCAGGCTGTCATATTGTAAAGTTTGCAGATGATACAGTGGTGGTGGGATGCATCACAAACAATGATGAGTCCAGCTACAGGCAGGAGGTGGAACACCTGGAGAGCTGGTGCAAGGACAATAACCTTCACATCAATGTGAAGAAGACAAAGGAGATGATTGTGGACTTCAGAAGGAACAAACACACCCACACCCCACTGAACATAAGAGGATCTGCGGTGGAAGTGGTCTCCAGCTACAAGTACTTGGGTGTACACATGAATGATAACCTCAGCTGGAGCAACAACACCACCAGCCTGATCAAGAAAGGTCATCAGAGACTCTACTTCCTCAGACGGCTGAGACGAGCTGGTCTGAGAAGCTCAGTCCTCACCTCCTTCTACAGGTGTGCAGTGGAGAGCATCCTGTGCTCCAGCATCAACATGTGGCATGGAGGCTGCACAGCTGCAGAAAGAAAAGCTTTGCAGAGAGTGGTGAAGGCTGCACAGAAGTCTGTTGGAGTCAGTCTCCCCACCATCACAGACATCTACACCTCCAGATGCAGGAAGAGAGCCACCTGCATCATGAAGGACCCCACTCACCCAGCACACACACTTTTTGCCCCACTCCCCTCAGGAAGGAGGTTGAGGAGCATTGGAGCCAAGATGGTGTAGTGGTTAGGGCGTTTGACTTGGGACCCGAAGGACGCGGGTTCGCGTCCCGGCCACTACACATCTTGGGGTGTCTATGAGTGCACACCTATTTCTCCAGCTCCCCGAGCGCCTTCTATGGCTGCTCACTGCACCGCCTGGTAGGTGGTTGGGTTAAATGCAGAGACGAATTTCGTCTGTGTATGGGAAACATACGCAGATGACAAGATTAGACAATTATTATTATATTATTATTATTAAGTGAAGAACTGAGGAACAGCTTCTACCTTGAGGCTGTTAGACTCACGGATACAGTATCTAACGAGAATAGTCACTGTGAAAAAAAATTCACATCATGTTGCTGCTGATCCATTTCATGTTGCTGTGCTCAATCGTGCTCACCTGCTCTCACAGACTCATGTTCATGCTGCTGTTCGAAGTAATGTTTTTATGCTATTAGTGCTTAGTGTATTTCTTGTTTACGTTTTTTCTTAGTTCATATCTTAGATGATATTACTGTTTTTCTTTTACATTTTATTGTTGGATGTAACTGGGACCCTGCGTACACAATCTCGTTCCATCACATGTACCACATGTGGTGCAAATGACAATAAAGAATCTCTGAGTCTGACTCTCTGACTCTTAATGCACCTTATAATCTGATGCGCCTTATAGTCCGAAAAACATGGCATCCATGAAAAAAGATAACTTACAGTCAGATACACATTTCCATTCATCAGTTAAAGTATTCACGCTCTCACTCACACCAAGACACAAGTTAGAGTAGGCAACTAACCTAACATGCATGGTTTTAGTCTGTGGAAGGAATCTAGAGTAGCCTATACAAAACAATAACATGCATGCATGGTGAGAACATGCAAACCTCTCGTTAAAAGGCTGCAGCCGGGTTTGAACTTGCAGCCTTCCTGCTGTGAGGTCCCATCTCCAACCACTTTATGCTGTGTCAAAGTGGCACAAATTGGTAAATGCAAATTTGTGAAAGAAACATACAGTGTAACAAACTGTGTTTCCTGAAAGCTGCAAATCAAAATGACAATTTCAAACAATCAATCTCAGCGTGCAAATTATACCTATATGTCCTCACGCTCTTGTTATCCAGAGAATGTATACAATGTGTTTGCTGTTGTGTTGTGTGAGTCACAATCAGAGTTCAGCTACTTTGTTTTGTGGCAAAAACAAACCGGGACTGAGACGCTGCAGTTTGAATATCTACCTCTAGGGGGCTCAGTGGCACAAGCTTCTTCATTCATTTTACTTCAGATAAACACAGCTGGACATCCCAGAACCCATTAGAATGATTATTTAACAAGAACAACTGATACAGTGTCAAAGGTTAGGTGTTCTGTTCAATTACTTAAAAAAAACAAACGCCTAAACTAACGAGGAAACCCAGTTTCCAGCTTGGGACACCTTAGTGTTATTTGTTCTTATTCTGAGAATCTAATCCGAGTCTGTTGACAATTAACATGCAAATTGAATGCTGTAAACTCATTATGAGGACAAAAAGTATCTGAACTAGAGCTGTACAAATAAGGGTTTAAATGTGTTTAAAATACTTACAGATGTACTGTAGTTATGTGTTAACAGCTGGAACCTCAGGCCTCCAGGGGGCCCACTAACATCGCCTGTTCTACCTGTATCCATTCATTTACACCACACTTTTGGCTAATGCACTGAAGATTCAGTGAGTCTGCTGGCTTCCTCAGATAGAGAACTGGCTTGTTTATATATGTGGTTGTGAACTAGCGCTATATAAATAAAATGAAATGGTGTCGCATAGACACATTTTAATCAAAAATCTGCACCTGCATGAGGCAGACCTCATTTTCTCTGTGACAGTGCTGGTGAGAAATGTGTTCAAGTGACCATTGGCCAACAGCAGGAGAAATGCCACAGCCCAGATGTGGATGAAAAAAAAAATGAATGTGAAGTGAGGTGTTACATGGCAAAAGCGTGCTCCCCGAATGAAGATTTCCTGTACGTAAAAAGGTTGTGAAAACAGGGATGCCGATGTGGTGCTAGGAAGCCATGACATTTCAGCAGTGGCGGACTTAGACATTTGGGGGCCCCAGGCAAACCTTTGTAAAGGGGCCCTGTACCGGTCTGTCGTGGTGAAGAGGGAGCTGAGTCAAAAGGCAAAGCTCTCAATTTACCGATCGATCTACGTTCCCACCCTCATCTATGGTCATGAGCTTTGGGTTGTGACCGAAAGAACGAGATCTCGGATACAAGCGGCTGAAATGAGTTTTTTCCGCAGGGTGGCTGGACTCTCCCTTAGAGATAGGGTGAGAAGCTCAGTCATCCGGGAGGGACTCGGAGTAGAGCCGCTGCTTCTCCACATCGAGAGGAGCCAGTTGAGGTGGCTCGGGCATCTGGTTAGGATGCCTCCTGGAGGGACTATGTTTCTCGGCTGGCCTGGGAACGCCTTGGGATTCCCCCAGAGGAGCTGCTCCAAGTGGCTGGGGAGAGGGAAGTCTGGGCCTCCCTACTTAGGCTGCTACCCCCCGCGACCCGACCCCGGATAAGAGGAAGAAAATGGATGGATGTTTTATTATTGCAATAAAAGGCTCTAAATCAAGTCTTACACCAAAATTCAACAACACTAAATAAACACAAACAAATAGAGAGGGTAGATGTGAGCAATACAGTAGAAATATATTTTCCTAAATTATAAGATTTTCACAACTTTAATTCTTTTAACGTTATATTACATATTCTGTAACAGGGAACAGTTGTTAGATCAATGTGAAAAGTGAGTGTGTGTAGTTGAGATGTGGTATTTTGAGATGAATTCACACACTGGCTCGATATGAACAGCAAGATGTCCAGGCATGAGACACTTTTTACAGCATTAAGTGATCATGAATTACCTTGATTATTCAGCTGGACTTCTATGAAAGTTGTCTTCTGTCTTGTTTCTGGTCTTTAATGATGCATGTTTAAAGACTGCATCTGAAAAAAACAACAAATGTTAGTGTTGGAGGAAATAAAAGAAAAAATAAGACATTATTACATTTAACACATGTGAAGGCTCTCATTTATCCAAGTTTCCATAATTAAGACTGAAAGTTTTGACTTCTTTTTAAACCTTAAAACTTACACAGACTGTAAGACGTACTGTAAACTAAATGACTCAAATAATGTCACAGATTTTTCCACCTGGATTATTGAGCATGCATCAGGGAATGTCACTTTTCATTTATATCAATTTTTACATTTTAGATAACATTTTAATTTAGCAATCCTAGCCTTTTGATTCTGTTGTTTTAAACTAACAGTGGCATTTCTGTCCAAAGCAAACCAGTCATTATTAAAAAACACATTTTTGCATTACTCTGAAAGCTATAAGTTGTGCTTTATAATGTATTTAATGGAGGGACTATGGACCAAATAACAAAACAATGATAGTCTGATGAAGTTTTAACAGTCAAATATTTTGTAAAATGGTTGAGCATTTTTTTTATAGATAACTGTGGAATATTTTAGATCTATTCTATTCAATGTAAAGTCCGAATAATTTAATAATACTGTATACTAAGCAAGCAGGGCAGAGAACTAAAGTAGGTAAAATATATAATCCCCTCTCTCCTATTTAAGTCAGAAGATTTAGGTCGAATATCTTTTAATATTTTGATACAGAAAGAAAACGTGAAAATAGTGGTTGTCTCAGCTGATTACTGTTAGGATTTCTTTTACCCAACCTACAAAATAATTTCTAAAACTCGTACCTCATCTTGCTGTAAATACTTTATCTTCATCTTCTTGAGTCACTGCCTCAGCGCCACTTCCTCCTGGCTGGATCCTGATGTCCTGCGGCGGTTCCGCCACACTTTTAAATGGGCCGCTGCCGCTCGTGACCGTCATTAACAGTTGATGAAGTTTTAGAATTCGACCCATTAAAAAGGTTGTCACTTTCGGTAGTGAAGAAACATACGTTATTGTTTTTTGACGCTTTTTACGTTTTTCAGCTCCGCTTTCTGTCTCCTGTCTCCCGCTTCCTTCTCAGTAAACAGCAGCGAGCATACAGCACTTCCTGGATTAGTGGGTGACGTCATGACGCATGACGGAATAGTCCATTTTAGTAGGGGGGAACTGAACTCAACCGTTTTTTCTGTTGCGTTTTTAAAGATAGTTTTCATCGTAACTATAATTATTTTTATGTTAAACGTACATTAACAAGCAGGAGCAATGTTAGGGATGTAGGTGATGGCTGGGGTCCCTGCTTATTGGCGGCCCCTGCTCATTGGCGGCCCCTGCTGATTGGCGGCCCCAGGCCACGGCCTCCTTCGCCTGAATGGTAGATCCGCCACTGCATTTCAGCAGCTTTAGTTGGGAAGCCAGCTGGTTTGTGCCAGTTTTCCTCTCGTGTTGCAAAGGGGTTTTTAGATCTGCTTGGTGTGTGTGACAAATCCGACAAGTGGAAGTTGACCATTAAACATTTGTTACTGGGAAAACAGCACAGAGCTTTAAACGAGATTGCAGAAAATTCCAAATGTTTACACTGTAAATGTGAAGCTCTTATATATATTTAATGCTTATATATTGTCAGTATTATAACAGCTCATGTTTGGCCATCCGGCAGAGTACCACCCACTGCAGAAAGCTCTTTAACTCACACTAACACTGCCTGTTTGAAGTTTTGTAGCTGCCATATAAAGTTGCTTTTTAGGGGATGTTAATCTCACTCAATCTCTTTGAATTATTTGGACTTTTATTGCTCATATAAGGGGATCGTCTTCTTGGCAGAGACAAAAACAAGCCCCTTCTTGAAATGTTAACAAAACAACTTGTTGTTGATTCTGAAAGAGGTATTATGAGGATAAACCTTTCCCTAAAAACACATTAAAGTCTTCAGAGCTGTGAACGGTTAGCTTTGGCTGGAAATCCCCACAGAGTTCTGTTTCACTTTGGTCATTTGTCACGTGACTCTTGCTCACAGGCAAACAAACTTACTTCCAGTTATTGTAAATGAACATGACTTTGAGAATTTGTGGGATGTGAATACTTACTGGAAACTACAGTTTTTCAGCATTGAACAGTTTGCAGAGATGTTGTTTATTTATTTGTTTGCTTTTCCATGCATCTAATATGCTAGTTTTGTGAGACAAATACAGGTGGTCCCCGAGTTACGACGCAGTTCCTTTCATACGCCCGTTCGTAACTCGAAAATCATTGTAAGTCGTAAAATACGTCCAAACGGCATCTCATACATGCACCTCACACGTCCAAACGGCCCCTCATACGTCCAAACGGCACCTCATACATACAGTACTGTATGTATGAGGTGCCGTATTTTTACCAAGCACTTAACACATTACCCTACATAATTATCAAAAAACACATACTGTACATTTAGGAGCCATAATGAAGGGAAAAAAGAGTTAATGGCCTACTGGTATGCTGGTGAAGCCGTTCCTCTGCCTGTTAGCATGTTAGCTCGGTGTCCCTCCAACATCTGAGGCTGCCTGTAGTTTGCGTGGTCCAAACTGTTTAGAATAAGGCCTGTTAGCATGTTAGCTCCATACATTAGGAGCCATAATGAAGGGAAAAAAGAGTTAATAACTTACTGGGAGCTGGTGAAGCCATTCCTCTGCATGTTAGCATGTTAGCTCGGTGTCCCAGCAACATCCGAGGCCGTGAAGCCGTCCCTCCGCGTGTTAGCATGTTAGCTTGGTGTCTCAGCAACATCCGAGGCCGCAAAGCCGTCCCTTCGCATGTTAGCATGTTAGCTCGGTGTCCCAGCAACATCCGAGGCCGCAAAGCCGTCCCTCCACGTGTTAGCATGATAGCTCGGTGTCCCAGCAACATCCGAGGCCGCAAAGTAGTTCCTCCGCGTATTAGTATGTTAGCTTGGTGTCCCAGCAACCTCAGAGGCCGCAAAGCCGTCCCTCCGAGTGTTAGCATGTTAGCTTGGTGTCCCAGCAACATCCGAGGCCGTGAAGCCGTCCCTGTGCGTGTTAGCATGTTAGCTTGGTGTCCCAGCAACATCCGAGGCCACAAAGCCGTTCCTCCGCCTGAGACGTCCACAGAGTTGACCGAGGATTTCCAGCTCATGTATCCGAGCGAAGCAACCTCTGATCGGACACACGGTCCGTACAAAGCCAGCTGTCGGAGTCGGAGCTAACCGAAGCTGACCAAAACCTACCGGAAACTGCGTAATTCTGCTTCAAAATAATAATAATAATACTTTATTTATAAAGCCATTCAAAACAACCACAGCTGCAACAAAGTGCTGTACACATGAAATTAAGAACATTCAAACACATAAAATAAGTTTTTTTTTTTACGAGATGCGTGACGTAACCCCGAAACGACGTAAGTCGAGGCCATCGTAAGTCGAGGACTACCTGTATATTTCTTCCATTTGGATTTCCATCCATCCATTCTATTCTATTTGTGGTCAGGGATAAATCCCGAACTTTTCGATTCTTTGGTTCCTGCTGAGGGATCCCAAGGTGTTTCTGGTAAAAAGCTGCGAAGTTGCTCCGTTATGTCAACGCCATTCATCCGTCTTCTACTGCTTGTCCGTATGGTTGCAGAGGCAACAGGTCCAGCAGAGAAACCTAGACATCCCTATCCCCAGTGACACTTTCTTGCTCGTCCTGGGGGACCCCAAGACGTTCCCAGGCCAGTAAAGTTATCAAATTAGCAAAAGTTGCTAAATTATATCACTGCTACATTGGCATAATTTAACCAGAGAGGGATAGAGACACAAAAATTGAACAAAAAAAATCTTAGAAATTCATAATAATGAACTAATAATGAACTTTTCTTTGGTTGATTCTTAGTTTTTTTATGTCAAAATTCCAACCCTCCTCCTTTATCCAGGTTTGGGACTGGTAAAAGTGACCCAGAAGACACACTTAAATTCAGTCTAGTGCAGTAAATTACTTTAGACAGATAATTTTTTAAACATTAACGTCCTGCCATGGATCGTCAGCAGCAGCAGCATTGCACATGAGCGATTCATTTAGGGTCTGGATGTGATGAGGTGCACATCTCCTGTTCTTTGTGCAGCTAGGACTGATGCTGCACAAAGACTCAGCTTCCTGCGAGTGCTTCAGGAAGAGGCCCACGGCAGCACCTGCTGCTCAATGGAAAGAACAATCCTTGCTTTCACATCAGTCTTCATTAGTCTTCTATGCCATCATCTAAAGTTGCCAGATTTGTCACTAGAGTCTGAAAACATAGGCTACTAAATATAGTTACGAAGATGCTAAGTTAGCAGCACTTCTTCCCAGGCCAGAGGCTCTTCGGTTGCCATCCTCTCATTAGGGAGGAGTCCAGATACCCTGTGATAAAGTATTTACGGTTGCAACACTGAAAACTCTATTTGCTTAGTTCTGGGCCTTCCTCGTTGTTTTCAACTAACAGAAAATGTCCAGACAAATTCCAAAAGGAGGTGATCAGACAGTAATCAGATCCCCAAACCACAGATGACTCCTTTCAGTGGAGGAGCAGCTGCTCTGTTGTAAGCTCGACTTTGATGACTGAAATCCTCACCTTATCTGTAATTTAAGGGTTTCTTGTCGCTTTTTTTCACCCCAACAGATCAGATCAACTCCCTCATTACTGACAAAGTCGTGATCCTTTGGAACATCTTTCACTTCATCCTGCCATCACTTGTGAGGAAAACTTCAAGATACCAAAACTCAACTGTTCGAGGCTTAAACTCACCCCGAACTGGAGAGACTGAATGAAGGAGGGAGTTTTTAATTTTATAATGTTGATCCTCTTTTTTTTTTCAGTTGTTTTAAGGGTGTTACTCATTATACAATTAAAGGAGCAGCCAGTTTGGATGTGCACAGTCACTGATAATATTTAAGGTTTGCATTTAGTGAATCCTACAATGGATTGGAAATCCCAGCATCCATGTTGTCACCTAAAAACAAGTTCACTGAGTCTTTTTTTTAACCACAAGTTAAAACAAATTATCATGATTTTAACTGTGAAATAAGAGTCCCATTAATCATTTACAAAGGTGTAAACATATCTGAAAAAAATGCATTAGCCAGTAAAAGTTGCTTATGTCTTATTTTTTTGCTCATTTCGTCACTCATTTCCAAAAAAAAAAAGTGCCACCAGAGTTATTTTCATCACAGGAAGCAGAGCCGCCCAAAGGCTGGGCACCACGACAGGAGGGGTGGCGGGTCGCTTTTGGTGATTGCTCCCACAGATAAGGGAAGTTTGTGGTCACCCAAAAAAAAAAAAAAGTTACGTCAAAGCCTAAACGCTGCACTGCGCATTTGCTGGGCGTGATGGGAAAACATTTGAAGGTGTCACCTCATCATCACGCGGTGAACTTCTGCTTTTCGAGATGCTATAAAACCCAGAGGAGCTATTCTTGTGCTCAGAGTGAGGACAGAAAAACAGGTTGTGCATTACTGTGTTCATCACTTTGGAGAAGATTTTAATAAAGAGTCCATTGAAAACTGTTGATTATTGAACAGATACTTGATTCTGCGTGTATTGTATATTTTCCCCTTTATTTAAAAGTTTTTTTGTCAATAGAAAGTCCAAAATTAATGTGAAATGTGCAGTGTTTTATTCATTTTCAAACAAATTACTGGTAAAGCTGCACAAGCTGGATCATCATCATTATGGAGACATTTTGTTTGCATGGGTGTGTGAGTGTAGGTTGGAATGTTTGTTTTAATGGCTATGATTGTGTGAATGTATTTGTACATGTTTCTGTATGTGCACATAAACTTTCTGTGCTGTCTGCGTTTCCACCCAGTAATAACCATGCTACACTGCACTGCGCCTGCAAAGCTGTGCGTAAAGTCACGCATTACCCTTTTGACCAAAGACACAAAGTCCTCACATCAAAACGTTCCTCCTTTTGTTTTTTTGTTGCACCCCGGAGAGCCCAATTAGAACTTGCACAGAAGAAAAACAGCAGCCGTCTGGTTGTATAACTGTTTTACTGCTTGTGCCAGGACAACCACTGGAAGGTAAAAAAGGGTATAATTATCCGAGGCATGCAGTTCAAAAACAAAATATTGTGTTCTTTGTAAAGAACATTATAAAACAGCACATTAAACGAGCTTTAAATAAATGTAAGTTTTAATACTATTGCTAGCTATTTAAAAATGAGTTGTCATATCTTGCAGAAAGTTAGTTTAAAAAGCTGTTTTAAAGCAAAAAAAAATGTGTCTAAAGTTGATTTTCTGGGCATGAGTGCATCTGTTTTTATGCCTATTTATGCAGCTTGTGGTGGTATTAAAGTCCACCAACACTTGTGCACACTCTACATAAGCAAACAGTTCTGTAAAATGTTATGGAGCGAAAGAAAAAAATCTGGCAAAGAAAACATTGTATACACGTCTTGATGTTTTATAAGGCTGTAAAACGTTTGAAAAGAGACCTCGGAAATGTTCATGGTATTTAACATGAATTTATGTCAATCCAGAAGTGAGTGTAAACAAACCCCTACTTTCATGACTGTATGCCTTGATCGTAACTTTACCACCTGAGGATTACCTCCTGCCTGAGCTGGGTGTCTGCCCTTCACAACAGGGGGGCAGAAGAGGTGTAAACACATGCAAACACACGGGTTAATTAAAATAGATGCAGGAATGTGCACACAGGATGATTCAAACATGTAGTCGGCTTTGAATTTTGATTTTATTACTGGTACACAAAATTGATTCAAGGCACATGGCAGCCCTAAATGCATACCGTATTTTTCGGATTATAGGTCGCACCGGAATATAGGTCGCAGTGTCCAATTATTGCCAAAAAATTGGAAAAATCCATAAATAGGTTGCACCGGTGTATAGGTCGCACCTACGTCACCGCCGACGTAACGCGTCATCCACCGCTGACGCGCCGCGTGACCGCTGAGTCAACCCGGCAATATGGACCGAGTGTTTAGCTCTGCTGCTAATGTCTGCCAGAAGCTAACAGAAGCTAACACGAGACGAGTCCGTCTCTGAAAACACGAATAAAAAATCGAATCTCATGTCAAATGTTTTCTCCAGGACATAGTTAAGTACATTGGAGCCTTATAATTACTCTGTAAGCAGAAATAAATATACACCGAGTGGTTTTGAAGCTATTTATAACGTAAAACGAAGGCTAACACAAGATGAGTCCGCCTCTGACACGGATAAAAAATCGAATCTCATGTCAAATGTTTTCTCCAGGACATAGTTAAGTACATTGGAGCCTTATAATTACTCTGTAAGCAGAAATAAATATACACCGAGTGGTTTTGAAGCTATTTATAAGCAAACAGAAGTAAAACCAGAAGCTACCAGAAGCTAACACGAGACGAGTCCGTCTCTGAAAACACGAATAAAAAATCGAATCTCATGTCAAATGATTCATCCAGGACATAGTTAAGTACATTGGAGCCTTATAATTACTCTGTAAGCAGAAATAAATATACACTGAGTGGTTTTGAAGCTATTTATAACGTAAAACGAAGGCTAACACGAGACGAGTCCGCCTCTGACACGAATAAAAAATCGAATATTATGTCAAATGATTCATCCAGCCATAGTTACGTACATTAAAGCCTTATAATTACACTCTGTAAGCAGAAAAAATATAAACCAATTGGTTTCGAAGCTATTTATAACAAACAGAAATACAACCACAAGCTAAAAGAAGCTATGTTAATAAAATGTTTTTTTTATCTCAATTATCTAATAAAGGTACTCACTTGTAAACGTCCACACTGTGATTCCATTCTGTAAGTTTCAGAAAAATCAGCTGAGTGGTTATTGACTTATCTTGCAAACAAACAGCAAACAAACAGAGCTAACAGGAGCTACATCCAGACCAGGAGGCCGACAGAGTCAGTCCGACCAGAGGAGTTTTTTTCAGACACATGAGCTGGAAACAGTCTTCTTCTTCTTGGGTCAGTGTACTCCTCTGGAAGTGGTACTGCACTGTGCCCCTAGTGGCCGAAAGTGGTACTGCACCATTTTCTGCCAAAGTGAAAAAGGCTCATATCTGAGTCAAAAATTGGTCTAAAAATATGGGAAAAAAATCCATAAATAGGTCGCACTGGTGTATAGGTCGCAGGCCTTGAAAAAACATAAAAAGGTGTGACCTATAGTCCGAAAAATACGGTACTAGAATTGTGCTATATTTCTAATAGTATCAGTGATTTATGCTTTATTAATCTGAACCCTTATGATAAACTATCATTGGTTTATATCAGTTTATATACATCCATCCATCCATCCATCCATCCATACAATAGTCCTTAATTTATCATGGGGGATCTGTACGCTGAAGCCCATTGATAAGTGAAAAACCGCAAAGAAGGAATAGTTATACAAGTAGTCAAGGTTCTTTATTGTCATTTGCATCACATGTGGTACATGAGGTGGGACGAAATTGTGTACTCAGGGTCCCTTTAAACCTTTCCCACATTCTTGTAATATTCTAAGCATAAACTCTAAACACTCTAAAAGAGCACAACATCATGTCATGAAATCAGCTCTCTGCCTCCGGCTACTCTCTGTCTCCAGCTGTTCTCTGCCTCCGGCTGCTCTCGGCCTCCGGCTGCTCTCTGTCTCCAGCTGCTCTCTTCCTCCGGCTGCTCTCTGTCTCCAGCTGCTCTCTGTCTCCAGCTGCTCTCTTCCTCCGGCTGCTCTCTGTCTCCAGCTGCTCTCTGTCTCCGGCTGCTCTCTGTCTCCAGCTGCTCTCTGTCTCCAGCTGCTCTCTTCCTCCTGCTGCTCTCGGTCTCCGGCTGCTCTCCGGCTGCTCTCGGCCTCCGGCTGCTCTCGGCCTCCGGCTGCTCTCGGCCTCCGGCTGCTCTCTGTCTCCAGCTGCTCTCTGTCTCCAGCTGCTCTCTTCCTCCGGCTGCTCTCGGTCTCCAGCTGCTCTCTGTCTCCAGCTGCTCTCTGTCTCCAGCTGCTCTCTTCCTCCTGCTGCTCTCGGTCTCCGGCTGCTCTCCGGCTGCTCTCGGCCTCCGGCTGCTCTCGGCCTCCGGCTGCTCTCGGCCTCCGGCTGCTCTCTGTCTCCAGCTGCTCTCTGTCTCCAGCTGCTCTCTTCCTCCGGCTGCTCTCTGTATCCAGCTGCTCTCTGTCTCCAGCTGCTCTCTGTCTCCAGCTGCTCTCTTCCTCCGGATGCTCTCTGCCTCCGGCTGCTCTCGGCCTCCGGCTGCTTTCTGTCTCCAGCTGCTCTCTGTCTCCAGCTGCTCTCTTCCTCCGGCTGCTCTCTGTATCCAGCTGCTCTCTGTCTCCAGCTGCTCTCTGTCTCCAGCTGCTCTCTTCCTCCGGATGCTCTCTGCCTCCGGCTGCTTTCGGCCTCCGGCTGCTCTCTGTCTCCAGCTGCTCTCTTTCTCCAGCTGCTCTCTTCCTCCGGCTGCTCTCTGTCTCCAGCTGCTCTCTGTCTCCAGCTGCTCTCTGTCTCTAGCTGCTCTCTTCCTCCGGCTGCTCTCTGCCTCCGGCTGCTCTCTGCCTCCGGCTGCTCTCTGCTGCACTCTGCCATCTGCTAATGTTCTCGGCCACACCCACTTCTCAGCTGCAAAGCAGAGATCAGCAGCAGGAGGAAGCTTCTCCTGCAGCTGTGGGCTGCACATAAGTGCAGCAAGTGTTAAGTGTTAAGATCTCTGATGCTTCACGGTCGCTACTGAATGTTCTATTGGAGGAACCTTACTCACTTATGCATGCTCACAACCACACACAAATGGATGCAGGGATGTATATGTAGCTATCATATGCAGATATGTAGATGAATATGTGATATGAATGCATATGTATGTATACTGTATATATATTTGTAGACATGGGTATGTTTATTTATAGAAATCTACTGCAAGGTCATGAATATTATTAGTCTTTATGCATGTATGTTTCGTTGCTGTGTTCTGTCATGTGCTTTGCAGGATTGCGGACGAAGGATGGGTGTGTTTGCCTTGTGCTCTTTTTGTGGATAATTGTTGTTTTGTTGTCTTACTTTCTGTCTTTCCTTTCTCTCTATTAAAAAATTAAAATAATAATAATATCGGTGTGAGAGGATGGCTGTAAGGTGAGAATGGAGGCCATCTATAAATGGAAAAAAACAAGAAAAAAAAGAAGAAAGAAAAAAAAAAACATATATATATATATATATATATATACATTTAAATAATTGATTTTAAATAAAAATTCCACGCCGATTGTGTGTCCATCAATCAGCCAATTGTGTGTCATGTCCAATCTTAGTTTGAAAAACTGCGATTGAGCAAGTCCGCGACAAACAAACCGCAAAGTAGCGAGGGACCACTGTACTGTTAAAATAGTTGGCACTAAACTATCCATCCATCCATTATCTTTACCTGCTTATTACTTTTTGGGTCACAGGGGTCACTGATGCCCTTATCCAGCAGTCACTGTGCAAGTGGTGGGGGACACCCTGGACATGGTTTCCACCCCATCACAGGGACATAGAGACAAATGAGACAAACAACCATTCACACTCTCAGGGACAATTTAAAGTTATCAACTAGCCTAACAAAACATTCTGTATTGATAAAATGTGTCATGTGTACACCTGCACACCTTCATGGACTCCTGCACCTGCACTCAATCAGCAGCTCCTGCAAACCTGATAACAAAGCACATGCTCACCTGCAGCTGCACCGGCTGGGCTGGAAGCGGACTAGTCCCAGTGGAGACACGAGTAATTGCTCCCTTTTTATTTTTTGTTCTTTTGTTTTTTACCTGTCTGGCAACATTATATAACTTCAGCAAGCTGGCAGCAAGGTCAACACATTTCACACTGGGGCTGGTTCTGGCCCCTAATCCAGTCCATTTGATTATTAAATTGTTCCTTTTCCATGTTCTTTGTCGTGTGTGTTTAATGTTTGCTACAAAAAATAGATAAGCAATTTTTTTTGAAAGTTTAAAAAATGTCTGACTAACCGTGCAAACATTGCCAAATTCCACCAGGCCTCGATGTTTACACAACTGAATCGGTGATTAAGTTCATACAGTCTGTTCATAACAACTTTCATGATCAGAGGCCGTAAGGTCAGTCAGTACTGTATTTGTTGAAGTGTTACTTGTACATAGCTTACAAGTCTATGCTGCAATTTTATTTGCAGAAAAAAAGTGTTTTTCTTCCACACATTTTGTTCTGTTTCCAGTTCATAACAGCAGCGAATTGGTTCAGGTTTTAAGAGCGAGTCACATGTGTCAACCTGCTTCCTAGAAAACAACGTCCTTCCTTTAGTTTTGCCTTGACCTGTGCAAGCATGTGTGTCAAAAAGTCTTACCAAAAGAACATAATATATATATAATAATTCTGCAACTGCTGGTTGAAATCTGTACAAGCAGTTGCCTAAGATGTATCACATTTTCCCACACCCCTTTAATGTGTTGCAAAATCTTTCCTTTTTTCCCATCGCAAAAGTAACAATGCAAGTTGTGTCACAGTCTTTGCTGTTTGCACAAAATAGAAGCATCGGTGCAGATAAAATCAGAAAATGTGACTATCATTGCGTTGCTATCATGTTGGCACGTTTTATCAGTGTTCCCCAGCATTCCACATTCCGAACATGGTGAAATCTCAAGCAATACTGTTTATTTTGCTTCCCACGAGTGTTTTTGGTCATCTGTGAAATGTAGGCCGCTGAATTTAGGATTGCTCCATCTGAATTTCCTCTCTGGTTTCAAGAAAGTCACCTCTGAATTACATCAGCACGTCGTTTTATTTTTATTTATTTATTTCCACTGTCTTGCATCAGATTTCAGCTTAGCACTTTGTCCAGTACTACTCCAAAAAAGTACAACATTTTGATAAAAATCTTAAATACAAGCGAGCCAAAACAGTCTCCCCTCCTATACATTCATTTAGATTTACAAATATACCCTTGATCTTTCATTTCTGTTCTCTTCAAATATGTTGTTTTGCAAATGTCCCTCTTGCAGGAGGCTGTGGAGGAAAGCTGTGGGTAGCCTGTCATAAAGTGCTGTGAACGGGTGAGCAGCTTTTACCAGACACATCCAGGGTTGTTAGCTGTCTAGAGCCCTAATCCGTGAGCTGGTGGAAGTTAATGAGGGTTTAAAGGCAGGAGGTGGTGTATTTTCCCAGGGACTGTGTGTTCCAGTCCAGGTTACCGTATGTAGCATTGATGAATACCCTCATAAGTACACACAAACACTCAAAATAATTAAAAAGCTTGCAATCTATGAAGGAAATTATATCACTCTTCACCTTTCAAGCCAAAGATTGAAACTAAAATCATTTTATGCTAAGAAGAATATAATCATTTTGCTGAAATCTCATGTAAGGTCTCATAAATGTGATAGCCCTCAGAGAGTTTGCTATTATAACACCAAAGTAAGTGCAATATCTGTAAAAACAGCTGAATTAAACCTGATTTTGTTTTTGTCAATGGTCATTTTGCTTTTTTAGCATTCTTGATTCGGCTTAACTCCGATTGTCAATGTATTTTAGATGCACATCCAGTGGTTGCTTGACAAAAGTCTCGTTAAAATGTGTCCAGTGGTTCAGGATTTTAAATTGTATTTATTTATCTGATTTTTTAAATCAGGTCAGAGTCAGAGTCAGAGTCAGAGTCAGAGTCAGAGTCAGAGTCAGAGAGAATTTATTGTCATTTGCACCGCATGTAGTACATGTGTTGAAAACGAGATTATGTACACAGGGTCCCAGTTACATCCAACAACAAATGCAAGAGAAATACAATAATAACATCTAGGATTAACTAAGAGAGACATCACATCAGCTAGTAATACACTAAGCCCTAATGTAGTAGAAAAACATCATTATAAACAGCAGCACGAACATGAGCAGATGGTCACAGATGAACGCAGCAACAAGAAACAGATCAGTATCAGTATGATGTGACATTTTGCAGTGTTTATTCTTATTATTTATTTATTCATGAGTCTGACAGCCTCAGGGTAGAAGCTGTTTCTCAGTCTAGTGGTTCTACATTTGATGCTCCTCAACCTCCGTCCCGAGGGGAGTGGTGCAAAGAGTGAGTGTGCTGGGTGAGTGAGGTCTTTCATGATGCAGGTGGCTCTTTTTCTGCATCTGGAGGTGTAAATGTCTGTGATGGTGGGGAGACTGACTCCCACAGACTTCTGTGCAGCCTTCACCACTCTCTGCAGAGCTTTTCTCTCTGCAACTGTGCAGCCTCCATGCCACACGTTGATGCTGGAGCACAGGACGCTCTCCACTGCACACCTGTAGAACGAGGTGAGGACTGGGCTTCTCAGACCGGCTCGTCTCAGCCGTCTGAGGAAGTAGAGTCTCTGATGACCTTTCTTGATCAGGCTGGTGGTGTTATTGCTCCAGCTGAGGTTATCATTCAAGTGTACACCCAGGTATTTGTAGCTGGAGACCACCTCCACCGCAGATCCACCTATATACAGTGGGGTGTGGGTGTGTTTGTTCCTTCTGAAGTCCACAATCATCTCCTTCGTCTTCTTCACATTCATGTGAAGGTTGTTCTCTTTGCACCAGCTCTCCAGATGTTCCACCTCCTGTCTGTAGCTGGATTCATCATTATCTGTGATGCATCCCACCACAGCTGTATCATCTGCAAACTTAACAATATGACAGCCTGGATGTGTGGCTATACAATCATATGTGAGCAGAGTGAGTCAGGTCAGTCCCATTCAGATCACAGATCTCTTTTGTCTGGGACTGAAAGTAGCCTATGCATGTTTTTTGACTGAGGAAACCTGCGTACCCATGGACAACCCATGCAAACACGAGGAGAACTTGCAAACTCCATACAGAAAGACCCTGAGTCCAAACCAGAGGTTGAACCTAAGACCTGTGAGATAACAGTACTAACCAATAAACTGCAAAAGGAGATGTTTTACGGAAAGACTGACAGTGTTGATTAAGACAGTTTTTTTGTTTTTTTTAATCAAAAATGTGTAATCTGTAATTCAGATGGTGTTGTGGGAACCTCTCGACTGATAAAACATATGATGGTAGCTCAAGATCTGTAAATTGTCTGAGTTATATCAATTCTGTGTTTGCTA
>JBBPBX010040576.1:0-19552 GCA_038048925.1 Garcialebias charrua
ATTTGTCGACCGGTCATCATCTCGAAGGGAGAGATGCCAGTTGATGTGTGTGGAGTGGCTCTTATGGCCATGAGGACCAGAGGGAGTTTCACATCCCAGTCCTTGTGGTTTGCAGCCACGTATTTCTTCAAAATACTCACCACAGTTCTGTTTGCTCTCTCTACTTGGCCTGAAGCCTGTGGGTGGTAGCCGACATGAAAGTTGGCCTTGACGCCTAGCGTCTTCCACAGTTCTTTCATCACTTCACCTGTGAAGTGTGTACCTTGGTCTGAGTTCACCCGAAGGGGAAGTCCAAACCTTGAGAATATATGATTCATTAACAACATAGCAGTGGTTTGTGCTGTGTCGTTAGGAGCTGGTAGGCATTCTACCCATTTGGTGAATGCACAGGTTACCGTGAGAAAATATTTATTTCCTCTAGAGCTCTTAGTGAGTGGTCCAACCCAGTCGATCTGGAGGTCAGACCATGGGAATGCAATGCCTCTGCTTTGCAGTGGTGCTCTGTGAAGTGGTCTGGTTGGCTGAAACTGGCCACAGACCACGCACCCTTCAATGTAGTCCTTGACATCCTTTTTCATTCCAGGCCAATAGGCAATTTGTTTTAATGCCGTCAGCGTGGCTTTATCTCCTTTGTGTCCTGCGGACGGGAGATCATGGGCATGAACTAACATCACCCCCCTTTGGTCATGGGGAACCACGAACACAGGTGAGGACGTTGGTCCATGAGCGAAAGTTAAGATGCCCTTGATTAGTTTTAGCTGTTTGCGCAGCTGATAGAGGACTTTAAGGTCTGGATCGGAATCCAGGTCGTCTTTAGACGGACTATTTTTGTTCGGATCAGTCAGGTACAGTATCATGGAGTTGATAGCAGGATCCGACTTCTGTAGTTGGATGATGTCTGGGTCAGTCAGTGCGGGTCGTACAGAGACTGCGTTGTCAGCAGGTCTGGTTGCGGCCTGTGCACGTGTGACTGCCATAACCCTGACTGAAGGTTGTGTTTGCAGAGTCTCGATTAACCAGGAGGGGTCGAAGGACCATAGAGGACCTTCGTCGGCTCCTTCCTTGGCTAAGGAATCTGCAATGTCATTGTAGTGCTTGTCATCGCCTGGGACTCTAGAATGCCCTGGAACTTTCTTCCAGTAGATCTGTAAGTCGTGTGATGTCACCAAGTGATCACACGCTATGAAAAGCTCTTTGTGTTTGACCACTTTTCTGTCGCTTGTTAGGAAACCGTTCTGTTTCCACACAGCGAGGTGACAAGCGAAACTCAAACGAGCATAGTTAGAGTCAGTGCAGATGACTAGCGTCTTGATGGAGCGTTCTACTACCATCTGGAGAGCTATTAGGATTCCTGCAATCTCAGCGTACTGAGAAGTCTGAGATCCTAATTTGTAGCTGAAAGTTATCTGCTCTTGGTCTTGGAGGAGGACCCCTCCAACACCTGCTCTGCAGATCTTGTCGCGGAGGAATGAAGATCCATCCACGTACAATGTTGTCATATCTTTGCAGATATTGTCATCAAAGAAGTGGTGATTCGGGTCTTCAGTTACTGGGGGTTTTACCTCAACCGGCGGCTGGGTGGCTGGTACATCTTGTGTACACTTCTGGCAGATTGCCAAGTCCGTCCCCAGATGAGACTTCTTGTTTTGACCATAACGTATGTCTAGGTTAAAACTTTGAAGCGCCATGAGCCACGTTGCAACACGTGAGTTTGTCACCACACCATCTCTGATGCGTTCACTGTTAAGAAAGGTCACTGGCTGGTGTTGTGTTTCCACAATGATTTTCTGTCCACCAATGTAGCTGGAGAAATGTTTAACTGCCCACACTGTGGTCAGTAAAGCTTTCTCACAGTCTGAGAATCTCAACTCGGGGCCTGCCATCGTTTTGCTGGCGTAGGCTACTACACGTTTGTCTCTGTCGTGTATCTGGTACAGACCTGCACTTATGCAATGAGCTGAGAAGCCCACTTCCAAGTAAAACTCTTTGTTGTAGTCTGGGTAGACTAAACAAGGGGCTGACTTGATCCTGTTTATAAGAGCGTCCATTGCCTGTTGCTGTTTGTCAGTCCAAACAAATGGTACGTCTTTTTTAAGGAGTTCAGTCAGTGGTTTCGCAAGGTCCGCATAGTTTTCGATGAATTGGTTCGAGTAGTTACACACGCCCAGAAAACTTTGTAGTTCTTTGAGATTGGTGGGGACTTTGAGATTGTCGAGGCCTTGGGTGCGAGTCAGCTGTGGTTGTACTCCGTCAGGACCTACAAGTAGGCCAACGTAGTCCACTTTGGTTCTGCACCATTGGCATTTTGACAGTGATATTTTAGCACCAGCAGTTGTCAGCTGATTCAGAACGTGGTCGATCTCAGCCAAATGTGAGTCCAGTGTTGGCTGTCTCAAAAGGACATCGTCCACGTAGATCAGTGTCCCACGCTCGTGGGCGTCTGGACATGCTTTGTTCAAGAAGATGTTGAACTCTGCAGGTGAGTTAGCGTAGCCAAAGGGACACCTGTTAAAGGTGTACTGACGGCCACCAAAAGTGAAAGCTAGTTTGTACTGGTCCTCGGCGCGCACAGGGATGGTCCAAAAACCAGAGGCGACGTCGAGGGTCGAGAAGTACTTACCATTGGTGACCTTGGGCAGTTCCTGTTGGAGTTGCGTCATAGGCCATCTGGATAAGGGAACTTGTTTGTTTAGCTTTCGGTAGTCTATAGTGAGTCTCCACTTACCATTTGGTTTTAACACCGGCCATAAAGGCGCAGAGTAAGTGCTGTTACAGTATCGGATGATACCTTTTTCTAACAGGTCATTAATGATTTCTCTGATAGGTTGATGTGCTGCCAGAGGAATCTTGTACTGTCTGACAAATGCAGGGGGAGCATTAGGCGGGGTTGGGATGCTCACTGTGTGGAGCGTGGTCAACCCACAATCCATCGAGTCAGTCGAGAATGATTTCTCATATTTTAGAAGAACTTTGCGAAGTTTGTCCCTTTCTTCATCAGTTTTCAGGGCGTCGGCTTGGGCGACCACCTGGTCAATCTGTGAAGCAACTGAGAGGGGTTCTTGTTCTTTGGGGAGCTCCAGTGAGTCCCCTTCAGTGTCGTAAAACCTGTCAACAGGTAGTGCACTGTAAGTTTGGGGGCATAGACTGTCTCCTTTGTTGAAACCGAACCTGCGGACAGTGTCCTGGTCGGACTCACTGGGGGAGAAAAGAGCTATGGCCTGTGTTGGTTTCGTGAACAAGACTTGCCCCGTGTGTTGATTTGGGATCAAGTTTTCTGGGAGTCCTCCCAGAAATGGAATGCTTAGCTCAAAATCATGAAAATCAGTAGAGATCAACCATCCTAACTGTGTGTTTTTTGGGATCAGTACCTCTTCTGTGCTTGTGTTGCACACAGCAACAGTCGTGGTTCTGCAGTCGAGGGTCACGTGGCATGTGGCCTCTATGGACAGTCCCAATTTGAAAAACATAGGAGATGGTTGAAAGTATGCCTGTTTTGTGCTAATAGCTTGTCCTTTCATGATGTGACACATCACTGGCTTGTTCATAACCTGAGGTGGTACCGCAGTGTTATGGCTGTTAGCAATCTGGCAGACCTCTGGAATGGTCTGTCCAGCCTTAAGGTTCTCTGTGGTTAGCACAGGAGAGTCACTTGTGGCTGTGTCTAGTGACCACAGTACATTGTTGTTGATGTCCACTCGGACACCTAATCTTACCAAAATGTCGGAGCCTATGTAGGTTGCATGTGGTAAGTTCGGGACCACGAGGAACGGGTGATCCAGTTCTCGTTGGTTCCAGATTAGTTTCAGGTCAATGATCCCTATTGCGGTCATTACCTGTTTATCGTTGGGGTCTAACGAAAAGCGGAAAGCCTTTTTGATCATATCTAGACCCAACAGTTTCTTAACCAAGGTTCCATAGACAGCTTGGCTGATCGCTGATTTCTCCGTCCAAGGAGATAGAACAGCATCATCGGTGTGGGATCCTTGGATCTCAACACCTTTGACTACCCGTGGTAGGTAGTGTTCGGTGGGTGCTGACTGTTCCAGCTCGCAGAGGAGGCTCTCTTGTTGGGCCTTTTCTGCCTCACCTGTTGCTGAAGGTTCACTTACCGGGATTGTGCTCTCGTTGGAGGACCCCTTTGTGCCTTCCGCGGTACCTGCTGTTAAACAGTCAGTGTCACCTTGTGTAGGCATATCGATCGGCAGTGGTTGGCTCACTCTGGTCCACATTGTTTGATCGCCATAATCTATAATCGCGTCAAAGCGGTTTATAAAGTCTTGGCCAACCAAAAATGGGAATGAGTCAACGGTGGACACGTGTACCGGGTGGTATAGCGTCATTTCACCAATCTGCATATGAACCATGGCTATAGCTGTAAGGGTTGTTCTCGTCTCTGAGAGTCCCTGCAGTACTACAGCACATTCTTTGAGGGGTATTTCCCTGTCAACCCCGCTAGCGGCTATCCTTAGCTCCTTCAACAGTGTGGGAGACATAATGGTTATGTCAGCCCCACCATCCAGGAGGGCCTCTTCTGTGAGGACCCCTTCTAAAGTGATTGACAGGTAAGCCTTCTTAGCGGGCCCCTTCCTGATAATGTTACACAGGAACCTATCAGGTTTTTTCCGACGTGTGTTACGTCTACCATTGTCTGTGTGAATTTCATTCACCTGTACTGGTAGTGCAGTCACACATGGGTCTGAGTGATCGGTCTGTGACGAGTCATTGTCTTTGGTGAGTGAGCTTACCCCCCCTTTTTCTGATGAGGGGCTCTCGGACTCTGTAACAATGATGTCATGGTTACAGTCAACGTCTTGTTGACTGTCTATACCCTGATTGTCAGCATCCTGACCATCAGTATCTTGGCGACTGTCAGCAATCGTGGCATTGCTGTTATTTGTGTGTTCTGAGTCACTATCAATGATAGTGCTACACATCACTCCAGGTTTGTTTTCCTTGTTTGTTTTTTTCAAACTTTCTAACAACCGACGTATGTTCTCCATCTCTTCTGAAGACAGAGGTTTAGGGCCTTTTTTCTGGAACTTCTGTGGGTTTTTCCTCGCCCCAGACTGTTCAGTTTGAGGTGCAGGAGCTGGCGCATTGCTCGGGGGTCCTCTCTGGGACCACCCTCTTTCATATGAGTCTCCTTGGGACCCATATTTCTTTTTCTTTTGGAATGCCCTCCTTTTTTGATGATGGGGTTCTTCCTCTTGATGCGGCCTGTACCACTTAGGGTCTCTGGACCCCTTTTGGTCTTTGTTCCAGCGGACACCTTCACTATGCGGTCTGTCAGGTTGGAAATTTTGCTTATTCTCGGCTTCCTTAAAAGAGTGAGCTGGCGCTCTTGCTCCTTCAAGGTCTAGCGATTGGTATTTGACCTTTTCACCAGGACACACCTCAAAGGGTGTCTTGTTTGGTGTGCGACCTGTAAAAACATCTATCGCGCACTCTCTTATGTCTTCGATGGACCTCCGTTTATAGTTTGCGCTGACATGTACTTTCTCTCTTATGTCAGGGCAAAGATTTTTGCTGAAGATATATTTAAACCCTATCTCTTCCTCCATCTCTGGCTCGCATCTGTCACCGAAATAGGCACGGAATATTCGGTCATAATATGACCTCGGGTGCTCATTCCTACCTTGCTTGATGTCGGTTGCCGCTATGATGCCATCGGGCCCCGTGCAAGGAGTATACTCCTTTATCAGCGCAGCACAGAGAAGACTGTAGTCATTCATTACTGCGTCTCGTTGACGCTTCATGAAAGCATGCACTGTCCTGTCCGAGGTTAACCTTACCAGACAGATTTTATCATCAACTGTAGCTTCTGGGAAGCGTTGAAGCTGGAAATCAAGGTCATCGAGATAGATCTTGGTTTCGTGTGAGCCCATTGGGCCAGGAGCGAAGGTTTGAATGCTTTTCGCCATATTCCGTAGTTCAGCCATTGATAGAGGTATTTGTGGGTTATTATCAGATCCACCCACCGGTGCATCCGGTGGGATTGTCGGTTTTAGAGGCCCTAAGGGACGGCGCGGTGGTGTTGGTGTTCTAGGCGGTGGTGTTGGAGGGAGTAGTGCATCGGGCATGGGCGGGGGCGGTGGAGGAGGGAGTGGGTCATCAGGTATGGGAGGGGGCGGCGGAGGCGGGTTGTTCTCAAGGTGTTTACTCATGAGATCCAAACATTTTCTCTCTTCTTCAAAGAGTTTGTTCATTGCTGATGCACGCTCTATTCGACAACTGTTCAGTTGGACTTTTAACCCATCATTTTCACGTTGTAACATCATGTGCTGTTCTTGTGATTTTCTATAATCCTCTTGCAGCCTTGTGTACCGTAGTGATAATGATTCCAGGGTGTCCGTGCATTTTTCCAGCGCGTCTCGTGCCTCCCCACAATCCGCCTGAAGCGACTTGTATTGATGGTAATACGTATCCTTCTCCACCACACATTTTTCCAAATCATCTTGTGATTGGTCAAAATCCCTTTTTAACACTCTGCATTCTTCGTAGAGACTACGCGTTTGTTCAGCGCTGCCAATACTCGACTGTGTTAAACTCTTTACCTCCTGCTGTAAAGTGGCAACCTCCATTTGTGCTGTTAAACATGATGTAGAGACAGCCCGGCGTACAGCAGTTTCAAAGTCTAGCTTGGCCTTTAACAGAAGGCTTAATTTAGCCAAACGTTTATCTCTGTCTGCTTTCTTTTCAGCCGTTGTGGTTCCAGCTGTTACAGTTTTTAATGCTCTGTCCACATCTGCTTCCTCCATCAACTGTGTCTCTTCATGATAGTTTGTGATGGACCCTGTGAGTGAAAATAAGGCATGTTCGATCCAATCTGCTTTGGTCGGGTCGTGGCCTTCAGTTGGCACAGGCTGCCCCGTATCAGTGGTGTTAGGGGTCTCACCCTCTGCGCCTGCCATCTTTTATCTGGAATTTCAGTGAAAATCAAAATAAAAGATGCTCTGTATTCGTTACTCTAAACTTTTCACTATTTGAAATAAACAGGAAAGTTTAAATGTGCACAGGATAACTGTGGAAGGTGATGTGT
This sequence comes from Garcialebias charrua, assembly GCA_038048925.1. Lineage (NCBI taxonomy): Eukaryota > Metazoa > Chordata > Actinopteri > Cyprinodontiformes > Rivulidae > Garcialebias > Garcialebias charrua. Next base: position 7,040 of record JBBPBX010040576.1, read on the forward strand.
CAGAGAAAAGGAAGAGAAAGGAAAAAAATTTTTCAGTTATCTGGAGTGAAAACTGTACTTATGTTTAAGAAAGTTAATTCTCAATAGTACTTATTCTCAATAGTACTTATGTTTGTTATTTTAAATTCTTTTGTATTTAAAATAAGCAAAAATGTTTGTCTGTACCTCTGTTATTCTAAATATTTTATTTAAAATAAACAGGAGCTATTGTTTGTGTACAGAACAAAATTAAAAGCTGGTAATTCACCATAAAAATGCTGACTTTTTTATGATGTTTTTGAGAAAACTCATCTGTCAACGTCTTTTAACCAACAGGGGGCAGCTTTGAGACTTAATGATATCACGAGGAGACTGATTTTGTTTATTCAGTATTTAAACTAAAAACAACCTTTTCAGAGTTAGTTTCTAGTGTATCAGTGATAAACGCTCGAACCACGTTCTTGTCAGAGACAAATCTATGTTGTTAGACAGTTTAGATGGCTTGAAATGAGTGTTTAAACTCTCAGTGAAATCTCAGTTTGTTCTGTCAGCGTGTGAACTGCTTGTCACCCGAAATGCACCAGGAAATGACGACACAAGTAGGCGGGTCGACGCAGCGCGTCACCAGCTTCCGTTGAGCGAGGCGGAGCTCGCTAAACAGATACGTGACGTCAACCAATCAATCACAGCGTTTGTAGTTCATTCCCAAGCGTTCATGGTGAATGAAGTTCTTACCTTCGACCACGGCAGTGCCGGAAATGACGACAAAGTGGGTTGGTCGCAACGGCGTGCGTTCCCACTACAGCGAATCAGCGCTCGCTACGAGTGATTGACAGCTCACAGCTCTCGTTTCATCCAATCACAGCTCATAAACAGACAAGCACGACACGTCTTTCTAACGTTAGCTCGCACAGCAGACCACAACTTTGTAGACTCTTAAAACAACTCAAACGCTACAAATTAACTTCCCAAAATTCTGAAACATGCGGCGAACACACCTAGACAGGCCAACTTAGTTACGCTCAGTAACACAGCACTGCAGCTGTTGAACAAACACGGACTCTCTCGGAGCGCGTCAAGGTCGGTTCTGGTCCACTTTCAGTGGGGCAGAAACTCGGGTCTGAACAGAACCACTATCCGACAACGTTCTAACAGTAATATGCTTCTATGACCTGCCCTAACATGTAAAATACCACAACAGCAATCTTGTAGATGTTAAATTAGCTTTCAGGCTTTTGACTCGGCGGTCAAACAAAGCTTTGTACAGGAGTCTGCGTGAACTGGACCGAACAGAACCAGAACCCCCACAGACCACGGCTGACAAAAACTTCACCTGAATGCTTCCAACAGCGTCTAACAGAGTTGAAACGATAATAATCTCACAGCTTCAAATGATAAAAACATGCAGAATCTGCCTGCTTTGAACACTTCCAGCCAAAATTATTATCCTCAGAGTTTAAAACTTGGATCCTCTTATGCAAACATGACGTTACAGTTCATGAGAGACCACAAATATATCAATAAACTTTTAGAACCGGTACGAGCCACCAGATGTAAAGGATTATGAGGAGGTCAATATTAATACTGACCTCTTTACCTTAATTAATTTACTTATTCAGATTGAATAGTAAATTCACGGATTCTTTTCTTTTTCAGTTTACCCAATATTTCTGTGATCTTTATGATGGATACATAAACAGAGCTATAGAGTGACAATGGACACGTTAACTTAGTTTGATATGTCAAAGAGACACTATCATTTATTTAAAATGAATCAACTAAATTAACACCATTACACTTGATTGACAGGATTTCACTTTCTTTCAAATTAATACGTCAGCACACTTAAATTTAACACAACAGACTTCAATATTGGATGTTAACATATTTAGTCTGTGGGCTCTTCAGCTTAAAATAGTTTCCAGCTTAGATTGAGAGGGAAAAGAATAGGAGGAAAGATTTAAGAAGAATTGGGAGGTTAAGAGAGGAAGTTTATCTTGCATTTATGAAACCAGATGACACTCTTCCGTACGCGTCCAGCTAAGATATCATCACACCTCCAGCAAGCAAACAGCGGCTCCTTTACCTTAAGACGTCCGCCTTGGTTCTGGCAAAGAGCTGTGGTCAGCTTTGGACTGACGAGTCGTCGGTCCCGCAAGTCCAAGCTGGACTCCAGACGTGTTTACCTTGTCGGTGTCAGTGATACTCGCTTTCGTCGGCAGAAGTCGTGGCAATCGTGGTTTTTGGCTCAAGATAATTTATTCCAGGAAGGAATAACAAAGTTTGAGCTTACGCTCATTCGAAGTGGACTCATAACAGCAAGTTATCAGTCCCAGCTGGATGACGAAGGTCGTTAGCTCTTGACCAAGCGTACCACAGCCCTTTGGGAAGGTTCACATCTCTTTCGAAGCTCCCAGCAAACTCTGAAGCGTTTCCGCCCAGTTAGAACTTAAAAAGAGACTTAGAGAGGAGTTCACTTGCCTTATCAGACCCAAGGTTACAGCCAGCAGCAGAGAGAGATTTGTTTAGGAAAAGACACAGCAAGCTGGAGCCCTTTCATGAAAAACAACGGATTACTGTCTTCTGACTTTCTAAACAAAACCGTCCGGTCTCTGTGACCCGAGACTTCACCTTTAACACAGCAGTGAACACAGTAATACTCTTACAGAATAACACAGCTTAAAAGCACACATCATGAAAATGACAAAAGTTATTCTTTTGATCACATCAGCCTAAAATCAAAGATAGAAATAGTCTCTTTTGGTGACTATATTTATCAGATTACAGCTAAATGAATGATCTTGTAGTAAATGTCTTGCTTTACTGAGAGGTCAGTAAAGGTCATCTCTGGAACAGTTCAAAAACCTTAGTTTGACCCTGGGTAGGTCCACTACAACTACGTGGGACACATTTTAGTATGAACGATCAATATCCTGCAGAAATCCTGAGCAGAAGGAAAGTACTATTCCCGATAAGAAAGAAAAATATAAGCGAAGGATTAAGAGCTAACATCTCCGTGGATAAACTCTATATAAACGGTCAGCTGTTTAGAGATCCAGAAACTACTCCTTGGCTTTATTAGCCATTTGATCAAGGTAAGAACTATATCGGTTGCTAATATTGATTAATATTATTAAATATAGTATTTGTTAATATTACTTACCAGATATATTTAATTTTTTTTCAGCACAGCTCGGTGGTGGGACACACTCAGATAGTGGTGATACACAAGGTGGGATGACACTTGATGTGGTAAGAGGGTGTTTTTGTTGTTTTTTCTTATCTGAATTATGTTTCCATGTATATCATTTCTCTTTGTTTTCTTGTCTATATTTTTCTAACTCAACAATTATCAGCGCACAAGCACAAGGGTTCACACACGTCTTTGTATATCCATACAATTACTTTATGAATGAAAACTTCCCTGATTCATTTTCAAAAGAAACAGCAATTACTTTATTTAAAAATCATATATAGTTATTCATTAAGGAATATGTTTTTGTCTGGATCTATTGTTATCTTTTATATTTGTGATAGTGGGTGTGGTATAGATTTATTATCATTAGCACAAGTATGGGTTCTTTAGGGTTTGTCACATGGAACATTAATGGAGCCGGTAGCCAACGTAAAAAATATAGGATTTTTAACCAGATTAAAAGATTAAAGGCAGATGTTGTATTACTCCAAGAAATTCATAAATTGGCCTCAACTGTAGATGAGCTAAAATCTTCAGAGTTTCCTAATGTATTCTCAGCCTGTTATAATTCAAGACAAAGAGGGGTAGCAATTTTAATACATAAAAATGTTAACTTCACAGTATTAGATCAGGTTATAGACCCACACGGTAGATATATAATATTAAAGTTATCAATATTTAGACAAAATTATTGTATAGTTAGCATATATGGGCCGAATGTAGACGACGCTTCTTTTTTTCATGACTTTTTTTCCACTCTATCAAAGCACATGGATTCCTCACTGGTATTGGGAGGTGATCTCAACTTTGGTTTAAATGACAAAATAGACAGACTGAATACAGTGGGAACTCAACGCAGTTGGCAATCTATAAATATATTTAAACAGTATATGAATGATTATGGGCTCTGCGATGCATGGCGGGCTTTTCACCCTAATAGCAAAGAATATTCTTTCTTTTCACATGTGCATCACTCATATTCTCGTATTGATTATTTCATAGTAAGCAATTCATTGCTGAACAACATTTCAGACACTGAAATACACCCTATTGCTGTCAGCGATCATGCGCCAGTTACTCTAAATTTAGATAATAAAAAAGAAACAACAAAAAATATAAATTGGAGATTAAATACATCACTACTTCAAGAAGAAGAATTTTTGCAATACTTTAAAAAAGAATGGGCATCGTACTTAGAGATTAATGAATTGCCAGGAACATCAGCAAGTACGCTTTGGGAGGCTGGGAAAGCAGTCATGAGAGGTAAAATAATATCCTATTCAACAAATAAAAAGAAAAAAGAAAATAAACGTATTGAGGAATTAGAGAAATCCATTAAACTATTACAAGGTCTACAAGGAGAGGAAACACAGCAAAAGCTACGCAAATTAAAATTAGAACTAAATGAATATATTGATAAGAAAAATAAATTCTTGATACAAAGACTCAGATTAGATAATTTTGAATACGGTAATAAATCAGGGAGCTTTTTAGCTAATCAACTCAAATTAAACAAAGAAAAAACATCTATATATGGTATTAAAGATAAAGATGGAAATATAATTCATGATGAGGGAAAAATAAACAATGTTTTTAAAGATTTCTATAAAACTCTATACACTCCACAAATAAATCCATCTAATGAGGATATTAATGAATTCTTGGAGAAAGTAACACTACCAAAACTAGATATTAGTCAATCATCAAAACTAGACTCACCATTAACATCAGATGAGCTCCATGAAGCAATTAAAAGCATGCCTAATAAGAAATCTCCAGGTCCTGATGGCTATCCAGTGGAATTCTATAAAGAATTCTGGGATATACTGGAACCGATATTCTATAGAGTGCTACTTGAGTCAGAAGGAAATGGCAGGCTACCAACACATATGAATTCAGCCAATATTAGTCTCTTATTAAAATCAGGCAAAGACCCAGTATTACCTACCAGTTATCGTCCAATCTCTCTTATTAATGTTGATGTTAAAATAATTTGTAAAGTCTTATCAAAAAGACTAGAGAAGATAACTCCTGTTATTATACATCCAGACCAAACCGGATTCATAAAAGGAAGACACTCGAACACAAACACTCGCAGATTATATAATGTAATAGAGTATTCGTATTTTAAAAATATTGAAACAGCTATTTTTTCTTTAGATGCTGAAAAAGCTTTCGATAGAGTGAATTGGAATTTCTTATTTGCTACCTTAAATAAATTTGGTTTTGGGAATTACTTCATTAACTGGTTAAAAATATTATATAGTTCACCAACAGCGTGCGTCAGGACAAATAATCAATTATCTTCAAGCTTCTGTTTACAGAGGGGGACCAGGCAAGGTTGCCCACTTTCACCAGCATTATTTGCTATTTTTATTGAACCTTTAGCAGCAGCAATAAGGCAAAGTGCTGATATTAAAGGCATAAAGGGTAGAAACACAGAACATAAAATTAGTCTCTATGCTGACGATGTTTTGCTTTTTCTTGAGAACTCAGGAAACTCAATATCCAATGTTATCAAGTTAATAAACTCATTTTCAAAAGTTTCTGATTATTCTATAAACTGGACAAAATCTACAGTTCTTCCAATAAATTGCATGTTTAATAATTCTCTTAATGAAAGACTACAATCAGGTAACATTAAATATTTAGTCTAAAAAAGCTAAGTCTGGTCCTCTGGACATTCAAAAAACAAAAAAACAAAACAAAGCAAAAAATTGTAGAAACGTTTCGTCTTTCGTCCGAAAGACTTCCTCAGTCTGAGGTGCTGGGTTCAGCTCAGTCTTATAAATAGCACCCTCTCACAGTGTTACACAACCAGTTGGCTGATGACAGCCTGAAACCAGCTGCTCACATGATCAAGGAGGACCATCAGCCTAACAATGGATCGTTAGCACCCTGATGGTTGTTTGCTATTCACAGAGGGCTGAGTGATACCAGCAATCACAGCATTGTAGGAGGGGGACAGTTGAACTCGGAGGCCTCCACCCCTGTTTAATGATGGGCGGTTTCTTTTCACAAAGATGGCCTCCTTTACTCCTCTCTCAAACCATCGTTCCTCTCTATCAAGGATGTGAACATCTTCATCCCTGAAAGAGTGACCGCTGGCCTGGAGATGAGTGTAGACTGCAGAGTCCTGACCTGATGATGTTGATCTTCTGTGCTGGGCCATCCTTTTGGCCAGTGGCTGTTTAGTTTCCCCGATATAAGACTGATCACAGCCCTCCTGACACTGAACAGCATACACAATGTTACTCTGTTTTTGCCGGGGGACTGGATCTTTGGGATGAACCAGTTTTTGCCGTAATGTATTTTGAGGTTTAAAAGCCACTGGGACGTTGTGTTTAGAAAATAAACGTCTCAATGTCTCTGAAACCCCTGCAACATATGGAATGGCCACTGGTCTGGGTCTGGGTTCCTTCTTTTCACCTGATGGCTGGCTGGAGTCCTGTTTGGGTTTCTTCTCTGCTTTCAGGAAGGCCCAGTTAGGATATCCACATTTCTCTAGAGCCTGTTTTGTGTGTGATTTCTCCTTCTGTCTGGCTGCTGAGTTAGTGGGGACGCTGTCTGCTCTGTGGTACAGAGTCCTGATGACTCCTAACTTGTGCTCCAGAGGGTGATGGGAGTCAAACTGTAAATACTGGTCTGTGTGGGTGGGTTTGCGGTACACCTCAGTTTGCAAATTTCCTCTATCAGAAACAGAGACCTCACAGTCCAAGAAAGCCAACCTGCCATTTCTTACATCTTCTCGTGTGAACTTGATATATTTATCCACAGAGTTGATGTGATCAGTGAAATGTTGGACTTCCTGAGATTTAATTTTAACCCAGGTGTCATCAACATACCTGAACCAATGACTTGGTGGTCTCCCCGTAAAGGATGTCAAGGCTCTCTTTTCTACCTCCTCCATGTACAGGTTGGCAACAATAGGAGAAACTGGAGACCCCATAGCACATCCATGTTTCTGCCTATAATATTGCTCCCCATATGTGAAGTAGGTTGACTGCAGGCACAGTTTCAAGAGTTGACACAGTTGCTCTGTGGAAAGCGTGGTCCTGCTGTTCAGAGTGGTGTCTGATTTTAACCTTAAACAGACCACCTCTACTGCTTCATCAACAGGAATGCACGTAAAGAGTGATGTAACATCAAAAGAGACCATTGTTTCATCAGTCTCCATGATGACATCCCTCACCTTATCCACAAAGTCCATGGTGTTCTGTATGTGGTGTTCTGAGCTGCCAACTAAAGGGATGAGTACAGATGCCAGATAAGCGACAACTGTGTCAACTCTTGAAACTGTGCCTGCAGTCAACCTACTTCACATATGGGGAGCAATATTATAGGCAGAAACATGGATGTGCTATGGGGTCTCCAGTTTCTCCTATTGTTGCCAACCTGTACATGGAGGAGGTAGAAAAGAGAGCCTTGACATCCTTTACGGGGAGACCACCAAGTCATTGGTTCAGGTATGTTGATGACACCTGGGTTAAAATTAAATCTCAGGAAGTCCAACATTTCACTGATCACATCAACTCTGTGGATAAATATATCAAGTTCACACGAGAAGATGTAAGAAATGGCAGGTTGGCTTTCTTGGACTGTGAGGTCTCTGTTTCTGATAGAGGAAATTTGCAAACTGAGGTGTACCGCAAACCCACCCACACAGACCAGTATTTACAGTTTGACTCCCATCACCCTCTGGAGCACAAGTTAGGAGTCATCAGGACTCTGTACCACAGAGCAGACAGCGTCCCCACTAACTCAGCAGCCAGACAGAAGGAGAAATCACACACAAAACAGGCTCTAGAGAAATGTGGATATCCTAACTGGGCCTTCCTGAAAGCAGAGAAGAAACCCAAACAGGACTCCAGCCAGCCATCAGGTGAAAAGAAGGAACCCAGACCCAGACCAGTGGCCATTCCATATGTTGCAGGGGTTTCAGAGACATTGAGACGTTTATTTTCTAAACACAACGTCCCAGTGGCTTTTAAACCTCAAAATACATTACGGCAAAAACTGGTTCATCCCAAAGATCCAGTCCCCCGGCAAAAACAGAGTAACATTGTGTATGCTGTTCAGTGTCAGGAGGGCTGTGATCAGTCTTATATCGGGGAAACTAAACAGCCACTGGCCAAAAGGATGGCCCAGCACAGAAGATCAACATCATCAGGTCAGGACTCTGCAGTCTACACTCATCTCCAGGCCAGCGGTCACTCTTTCAGGGATGAAGATGTTCACATCCTTGATAGAGAGGAACGATGGTTTGAGAGAGGAGTAAAGGAGGCCATCTTTGTGAAAAGAAACCGCCCATCATTAAACAGGGGTGGAGGCCTCCGAGTTCAACTGTCCCCCTCCTACAATGCTGTGATTGCTGGTATCACTCAGCCCTCTGTGAATAGCAAACAACCATCAGGGTGCTAACGATCCATTGTTAGGCTGATGGTCCTCCTTGATCATGTGAGCAGCTGGTTTCAGGCTGTCATCAGCCAACTGGTTGTGTAACACTGTGAGAGGGTGCTATTTATAAGACTGAGCTGAACCCAGCACCTCAGACTGAGGAAGTCTTTCGGACGAAAGACGAAACGTTTCTACAATTTTTTGCTTTGTTTTGTTTTTTTGTTTTTTGAATGTCCAGAGGACCAGACTTAGCTTTTTTAGATTTTTCTACCTGGATTATTGAGCATGCATCAGGGTATTAAATATTTAGGTGTTAATATCTCTCCTAAATTGGAGGATTTAATAAAATTAAATCATATCCCACTATTAAAGAAAATTGAAGACGATCTTACTAGATGGAGATCTCTACCCATATCACTTATGGGAAGAGTTGCCTCAGTAAAAATGATGGTGCTGCCGAGAATAAATTATTTATTCTCAATGATTCCAAATAAACCTTCAACTGAATGGTTTAAGTCCCTGGACTCTTCTATATCTAAATTCCTTTGGAAAAATAAAACTCCACGTATTAGTTTAAAAACATTACAGAAATCTAAAGATACCGGAGGATTAGAACTTCCAAACTTTTATTACTACTATTTAGCCAACAGGTTACAATATATATCAAAGTGGTTAAAACCGAATGCACTAGATGAAACTTGGATAGATATAGAACAAACTTTATGTAATAATATTAGGATTTCAGATCTACCATTTATCAGTACAGATTTAAAAAGACATGTCTGCTTTAAGAGCATCAATATTAGCTCATCTCTGACAGCATGGTGGGAGTATCTGAAAATGACAAAGTCTTCACTACTCCCATGTAGACATACACCTCTCTGGAACAATCCTGACATTCAACAAGAAAATAATATGTTAAATTTCCCAGGTTGGAGAATGAAAGGTATTGAATGTCTGGAACACATATTTGAGGGTATAGACTTTATTCCATTTAATAAATTAATAATACAATATGACATTGATAATAAATATTTCCTACAATACCAACAAATTAAGTCAATTGTAAAAAAGAAATTTAAGCTAAATAAAACATTGTTGGAAACACCAACATGTGTGTTAGAGTTTATTAATTTTCAACCACCCAAATTATTATCTAAAATATACAAAAAATTGTCTAGAATCAATGACTCGATAGCACTACCTGTTGAAAAATGGGAGTCAGATTTATCAATTAACTTTGAACAAAAAATTTGGTCTCAAGTATGTTCAAATACTTTTAAATTGACTAGAATCTCCAATTTACAATTAATACAATATAAGGTTCTCTATAGAGTACATTATACAGGTCAGCGAATGTTTAAGATGGGCTTTACACCATCTAACAAGTGCTCACAGTGCATAAGTAATACACCTGATGATTATATTCACGCGCTCTGGTTCTGTCCACCCGTTCAGAGGTTCTGGGTACAGGTATGTGAAGACTTGTCTAAATGTTTGAAATTTAATATCCCACTCTCTCCATCTGTTTGCTTATTGGGTATCTTTGAAGATGTTATACTAGAAAAAAATACATCCTATATGCTTTTCACTGCCTTATGCATCGCAAAGAAAACCATACTCGTAAATTGGAAAAATAAAAATAATCTTAGCATTAATCAGTATAAAAATCTTCTGTTAGATCATATTAGTCTTGAAACAGCATCTGCCGACACATTGGATCAATCTATTTGGCATTCTTTGATCGGCTCCGTTACGTAGTGAGGGTGGGGGGTCTGGGATGTGGCCTTGTGGGGCATTGGGGCTGGAGGGGGGGGAGGTTGGGGTTTGGGGCACCGGGGGTTGGGGCTGCTTGGGCGGGGAGGACCTTGTCTTCGACCTGGGGAGGACCGGGGGGGTTCTGGGGGATATCTGCTAGGGGCGGCATGCGGGCTCTCGGGTGGTCGGTGGCGGCGGTCATGGGTCGCCGGTCGGTGACCCGGCTGTGCTGGGGTGGTTTCGGGGCGGGTGCCGGGAGCTTGGGACTCTGGGGGCGTGTCGTCCCCGGGCTTGGGCCTGGTGGGGGTCGGGGGTCTTGAGCTCTGGCGGGCGGGTCGCCGGGCTATGGGCTGGCTGGCGCTCTGGTGCCCGGCTCTGGCCGGGGGCCCTCGGTTCGCTGGTGGGTTGGGGTTCATATGCTGGGGGGTGGGTGTCTGGGGGCGTGACTGGTGGCCAATGGGAGGGGGCGGGCAAACCCAGCCTGGGTGTCTAATGTGTTATGTGTTCTGAAAGTGGTTAATATGAAGGGTGGGTGTAGTATTTCTTCTGGGGTGGGGATTAGGTGGATGTCCTTGATGATGGCCTTGGACTATGCTTGGCCGGTGTGCGGGCCCTGGTTGGGGCCTGTTCTTGGTGCTTCCTGGCTCTGTCGGCGGTTGGGCGGGCGCTCTTGGCCGTGTCGTCCATGTTGGACTTTGTGTCTTCTTGGACGGCGGGCTAACTGCGGTTCGCAGGGGTCGTGGCGGCCCTGGTGGGTGTGGGCTGTTGGTTCTGCTGTTGGCGGCCCTCGGGGCCGTGTCCCTCTCTGGTCTTGGCTCAATGGTCTGGCGGTCGGAGAGGTGTTTCTTTCACCTCGCTCCTTGGGTGGACCTTGGCGAACTAGGGGGGGGGTACGCAGGGTCAGCGGGGGAGCTGACTCGCTGTGGGAGCACTATTCCTGCAGACATTTTCTCCCCATCCCTCAACACGCACCTCCGCCCTCTTCATCTTAAATTAATACATGTAGGGAATTTGGGTCTCGGGTGTGCTGCAATGGTTTTACATCTCTGTTGTTCAGAGCACCTGGGACTCAATTTTATATACACTTTAGACATTCATTCATAAACATCTTCATAAAAGTCACATATAGGGAATGGAGTGAGCACTATGGCTATGGGTGGCGGGATGACATCAATCTCGCCCCCATGCCTATGCTCACTCAACATTATGCATCTAGACAATTAGGGCCTGGGTTAGAGTTGGAGTGGAGGTCTTAAACTGCCTCCTCTGTGTGTCTTGCGTTTGGTTCAACCATGAAGTCTGTTGTCTGCATCTGTCTCGGAATGTCCCAGGTCTCTGATACATCTGGGACGTTTGTCCTCTGGGAGAGGTTGATGGGAGCGCCCCAGAAAAAGTTGCAACGGCCGTGGAACGTCTCTGCTGCTGCTGGTGGAAGTGATCTGGTCTGGTTCTGTGGAGAACGGGTTCGTTCCTTCGCCTCCTTAGCTATGCTAAGGGCTAACATAGCTATGTTGTTGGTTGCTGCCCCCACCTGCGACGCGTTGGCTGAAGAAAAACAGGAGTCGAGCTCCGGTCTAGATGCAATTTATAGCGGACCGGGTGGGGCCCACACAGCAGGTGGGCGTGGACTAGAAGTTTTCTGTGTTTATTCTGGTTAGAGATTCATGAGCCTAACAGCCTCAGGTTAGAAGCTGTTCCTCAGTCTAGTGGTTCTACACTTAATGCTCCTCAACCTTCTTCTTGAGGAGAGCGGGGCAAAAAGTGTGTGTGCTGGGTGAGTGGGTCCTTCATGATGCAGGTGGCCCTCTTCCTGCATCTGGAGGTGTAAATGTCTGTGATGGTGGGGAGACTGACTCCAACAGACTTCTGTGCAGCCTTCACCACTCTCTGCAGAGCTTTTCTTTCTGCAGCTGTGCAGCCTCCATGCCACACGTTGATGCTGGAGCACAGGATGCTCTCCACTGCACACCTGTAGAAGGAGGTGATGACTGAGCTTCCCAGACCAGCTCGTCTCAGCCGTCTGAGGAAGCAGAGTCTCTGATGAGCTTTCTTTTTTTATTTTTCTTTAAGACTTTATTTATTTTTTTTCCTTTTTTTTTCTCCTTTCTTTTCACTTTACTTTTTAAACATACTTATATACAATAACTTTCAGAGTTCCCCAAAAAAACAAAAAACAAAACAAA
>JBBPBX010040577.1:0-19471 GCA_038048925.1 Garcialebias charrua
TGTTTTAGTGGCTTCAGTATTCTCCTACTAATCAAGTGGAATGGATTTGTTCATGAAGAAATAGAAACAGCGCCGATTTATGGGTTTTGAAAATTAAATGTTATTTTATTTATCTTTTTAATTTACACAATGAGCAGTCTTGATTTAGAAAATGAAAATGATTTCATTTAAAATTTATTTCTGAGTCAAAAAAAGCAGCTTGACTTTGAAATGAAAAAGCATTTCTGCTAAATGAAGTTTTTTTTTAATGTTGGCCCAGAGGCGGCTCCAGGTGGGAGCTAGGGTGTGCTATAGCCCCCCCTGGAAAAGTCACAGCACCCCCTTAGCACCCCCAAGAAAACATCAGATTTTTTCTTTTTCATTTGAGTTACCCGTATTCTTCGGTGTATAATACGCTCCGGTGTATAATACGCTTTGTCATATTTTTGGAAATAAATCAGAAAAACCCTTAGATAATACGCTTCGGTGTATAATACGCGCTGCCGTGACAGTCTTTTTTATGGCCACTAGATGGCGCCAAACCCATTGAAACTGCAGTGATGCAACCGTGACCTCAGAAACATTTCTCTGATCGCTCTCAGTAATGAACTTTTTGTGAGTTATTCCTGAAGGGACAGTAATACTTTTATTACTTTTAATTTGAATCAAACATTACAAATTGTCAGAAAGATAAAGTGTTAGTTTCAGATGTCAGCATTTTATGATAAAAACTGATCTTAACATAATAATAATAATAATAATAATAATAATAATAATAATAATACACTACACACAACACTGTTAACCTGTTGGTTTGGTTAAAACAACGTCATTAAAGCATCACATATGGGACCTATGTTAATGATAATAGCAAAAACAGATATTGTTCATCTGATTATTAATTAGGACAAAAACAAAAGTCTCTTCTGAGGAGATTGTCCTGAGCTCAAACTAAAATGAGATAAACAGTGTCACTGAATCTTCACTGCAGGTTTGAGAAGGGAAATCCTTCATGAATAACATTTTGGAATAACATTTGCTATTCAGCATGAATTTAAACAGTTTGAATAAACAGACTACAGGGTGCATTAGCGCCCATAGCGGCCGAAACTGGTACTGCACCATTTTTGGCCAAAATGAAAAACGGCGAATCAGAGCTAAAAATGGGTCTAAAAATATGGGAAAAAATCCATAGATAATACGCTTCGGTGTATAATACGCAGGATATTCAAATGAGCAAAAAAAGTGCGTATTATACACCGGAGAATACGGTAATATTCTTTAACATGTGGTTGTTGTGATATTTTCCTCGCAAAACACAACTAATAAAATAAAAAAAATCAGTGATTATGTTGAGTAAAAAAACAACAACAATCTGATCCACCAGCTGAAGCCCACAAAGATGCTCTCAACACTGACCCAGTAAGGAGCAGAAACTGGTGACACGATGCCTCTGGTTATGCCATGTTTAGCTAATACAACTTGATAAATCATTTCCTGGCTTGCAGTGATAATAAATGACTTATCTGGTCACATAAATACTTTTAACCAAAATCCAAAATAAACTTTGTTAAAATAGCCCCACTGCATCTAAATTCATGTGCGTATAAAACTGAGATAATTCCTGCTTAAAGAGTTAACTTAGCCTTAGACAAGAGAATTAAGCCTTGACTGATTTATTATTATTGCTTGTTTATTATTGTTGTTGATTTTTAGTTTGATTATTTTTGTAATAAAACTTAAAAGACAACTTTATTCGGATGATTATTCATTTGTTCTGGTATAGAACTCCCTGTAATAACATATTCACCCTTTACTAATCAGAATCAGTCACTGAAGTACTTTGTAGAATTAAAATATATTGATTAAAGACCGTGTAAAGTGAAATTAAATGTGTGTTTTTAGTTTGTCACATGGCATAAATATGTGTTATTAATCACCCATTTAAATCTGACTGATTAAAAACATTGTTTACCTTATAAAATTAAGTCTCAAAAATCATGAAAAAACATGATTTTGCCTTGGTCTGGAACGCTAGGGGCGTGTCAGTGCGTGGGCGTGGTTTCAGGCAGCTGCGCTCGTCCTGCTCGTCGTGTCCCACAGTGGAGAGGCAGACAGCAGAGCCAGTAAACCTGCTCTGTTTTTATCCGAGTTCTGTCTGTAACAGCAGCTACTTTTTCCAAGAGTTACGCTGTTTTTGTAAATAGTTTTCTTGTGTGTTTTTAATCTGGAATGAATAAAAAAAAAAGAGTTGCACCATGCGGGATTTGAACCCGTGGGCTTTGGGACGGAAGGCAAGCGCTCTAACCATTGTCCTAACCAGGCATTACAGATACTCAGCATAAAACGACGCAGTATAAAAACATGTTATGATTTGTACGGGTGCCCTGACCATTACGACATCCAGGGAAGATGCACGAACGAGGCATAATTGATTAGCTAGCTAACAATGAACAAAATATCTATGCTATTGCTATCTGATGCTATCTGCGATTCGCGAGTGAACGGCTCCACCGAGGCGAATTTATACGGCTGGAGCTGCAGGGGGTGGGGCTATACTAATGAGGACCGCGTGACGAAACGCGGTCACGTTTAAAACACGCCTAAAAAATCCTGAAATAGAAATATGTTTATACACAGTTTGCTCTATAACTCCAAAATTAATTGAGCTACAATTTTGAGACTTTTTACTCATTTACAAGATTACAATTATGACATTTATAATGTTTATTGAAGAAAATGTTGAAATTCACTTTACACGGTCTTTAAGTTGTTGTTGGTCAGTAAACTGACCAGTGGGTGCCAAACTTTAATGAATGAAAAATAAATAAAATAAAAGTAGTGGGGCTGAGATGGAAAATGTGCCATCCTTCTTCCTCCATCTCACCCTTCGTTATGGCTACAAGCTTCTACCTCATGAACCCCTAGTCTGAATTATCACTGAAAACAAATCACTGTAATACCATTTGGTTATGTGCTGCTGATCTCATGCTGCTGATCTATTTCATGTTGCTGTGTTCACTCGTCCTCATCTGCTCACACAGACTCATGTTCGTGCTGCTATTGTTTGGCGCATTGTTTTGTACTAGTAGTGCTTAGTGTATTTTTAGTTTAGTGTATTTCTTATTTCATGTCTCGGATCTTTTTTACTGTTTTTCTTTACAATTTGTATTTTTGTTGGATGTAACTGGGACCCTGTCCATAGTTTCGTTCCACCTTATGTACCACATGTGATGTGAATGACACACATTGACCTTGAGAACTGAAAGAACAAATGATGATTCATAGCATCCTCAGTAAAATGCTTAGCCCCCCCTTAGCACCTGCAGAAAAATATCTCTGGAGCTGCCACTGTGTGGGTGTACGGAAGCGTATTGCTGACACCTGGAGAATTTTTTTTGGGGGGGCTTATGTAGTAATAATGTGATACATATCACGTTGTTACGTGATACGTATCACATAATACGTATCACGTAATTACGTGATAATATCACGTTATTACGTGATACGTATCACGTAATAACGTGATACGTATCAAGTAATTACGTGATACGTATCACGTTATTACGTGATATTATCAAGTAATTACGTGATACGTATCAAGTAATAACGTGATACGTATCACGTTATTACTTGATACGTATCACGTAATTACTTGATACGTATCACGTAATAACGTGATACGTATCACGTAATTACGTGATACGTATCATGTAATTACTTGATACGTATCACATAATAACGTGATACGTATCAAGTAATTACGTGATACGTATCACGTTATTACGTGATATTATCAAGTAATTACGTGATACGTATCAAGTAATCACGTAATTACTTGATACGTATCACGTAATTACTTGATACGTATCACGTTATTACTTGATACGTATCACGTAATAACGTGATATTATCACGTAATTACGTGATACGTATCAAGTAATTACTTGATACGTATCACATAATAACGTGATACGTATCAAGTAATTACGTGATACGTATCACGTTATTGCGTGATATTATCAAGTATACGTGATACGTATCAAGTAATCACGTAATTACTTGATACGTATCACGTAATTACTTGATACGTATCACGTTATTACTTGATACGTATCACGTAATTACTTGATACGTATCATGTTATTACTTGATAATATCACGTAATAACGTGATACGTATCACGTAATTACTTGATACGTATCACGTTATTACGTGATACGTATCAAGTAATAACGTGATACGTATCAAGTAATTACGTGATACGTATCACGTAATAACGTGATACGTATCACATTATTACTACATAAGCCCCCCCAAAAATTTTTCTCCAGGTGTCAGCAATACGCTTCCGTAGTGGGGGGGATATGTCCCCTTCACATATAATGGTTGCAACTTGCGACCCCTATGATTGAGAATTTGCTTTATTGCATGATCTCTTTGTCAAACAAGAAAATGAGAAGGAAGTCAGTAAAACTGGGGGTGATGAATTCCTCCAGAACGCCAGAGCTTTAATTCCTCCAGTAAATGATGAAATGTGTACATTGTACTAGTGGTAGTTGAAGTCTCTGGTTGAAGTATTACGGTAACAGGCTTCACTCGGTGCGCGCTGCCTGAGCGCAGTTATTACGGTACTCACTGTTTGCTGCTCCCCGCTCTGAGCGCTGCCTGAACCCCACAACTGCTCCACGTTCCCGACAGAAGCGAACTGTGGATACCGCTCCCCGCTGTAAGTAACACCCAGACATCTTGTTTCTCTTTTTGTTTTGACTCTTGTCGCCACTTCTCGTCACACTTGTTCATGTCGGATGCTTCTTCACGCTCTGTTTCTCGTCGGAGTTGATAATTAACCGCTAGCTAAAATGTAACAGGTCTCGCGCAGCAGCGGTTTGTTGTCGGATGCTGAAGTTTGGTTTGTTCAGGCGACTCGTTGGAAAACATTTCTAAAGCGCTGGGCAAAGTAAGTTGAGCGTAAATAGAAGTAAATTATCTAAAGTCTGCATCATTTTGAACGCTTTTAGTTCCTATTTTTAGCGCTTGGCTCAGTATAATGGCGGCTGCACTCCACTACTGTATACTGTAACTTATCATGCAGCTAAGACAACATGTGTGTTTTTCTTTTGTTAATAATATTACACGTGTCTGCTGCAGGGGGTTCACTCAGGATGCCACATTTTTTGCCCCTCATAAATTGTTTCTGCTATAAAAGAGGAGAAACGGCAACAAAATAAATTATTCAGTGAGAATTAAAACAGCACCTTTACTTTATCTGTTCTCCAGGAAAGAAAGCATCATTTGTAAATATTCCTTGGAGGATTACAACAAAGAAAGCTTCTGCAGCTGTTTATCAGGAGAAGGAGAGGATGGATCATATCTCTGTGCTGTGTTTATATGAAATGACATGATTTATGTTTTTTTTTTTGTCCAGACTAAACACAGTTCAGTTTTATATACTGTACTTAAATTTAGCTTATGTTAGACAGTGTTCATTAAAGAGCAGCAGTTTAGCTGTTGCTCATTTTTGGAAGAGATAAATCAGTGTGAGTAAAAATGTGTGTGCAGTTCACGGAGGTGTTTGGTGTGTCAAGACTTGAGTTGAGTCCAGCATGCAGTGCTGCAGAACACACAGTTGGCTTGAAATGCTGGAGAAATCCTCAAATCAATTTTTCATGGGGGATTGCTCATCTGATGTCTGAACTTTAAAGTGTCTGTGACATCATCTTTTAACTTTGCATATAGTGACACAACATAAATATCTTGTATCATTCAGCTATGTTCGTTTTAGCAAACAAAATGATAAATTAATGAAAATTCCTTTAAAAGTGAGTTTAACATTAAAAACCGTGTTTCTTCACGGGACATCCGACTACACGCGAATGCAACATCTGTGATGTAGGAGGGAGAATGTCTTTAGAACGCCCCTTTTACATATTCATGGCGGACAATAAATAAAAAGATGAATTTATCAATCTAAGTGAAGATTTGAGCGATTTGTCTTCAGTTTTGGAAGCAGAAAGTTATATGAACAAGAAACAGCAGGTTCTAATTTAGGTCTGCACCCGTATTTATTTGAGTCTTACCTTTTCAGGAAGCGAGGGAGCTCCGAGGGGGGGCAGCTTTATTTATTCCATTCTTGACGAAGGTTTACATCTTTTGGGAAAGTGAAAAGGCTCACTTGTTCACTGATGATATTAGAACACCCAAATGTGACACAACGTAACGGCATTTTTCAAGTTATACAAAAAAAAAGCGATCTGGCAGAGAATGAATATGCGTTATCATGGCAGCCGCGAACTGAGCTTCTCCTTCCTACATCACAGATGTTGCATTTGCGTGTAGTCGGATGTCCCGTGAAGAAACACGGTTTTTAATTTTAAACTCACTTTGAAAGGAATTTTCATTAATATATCATTTTGTTTGCTAAAACAAACATAGTTGAATGATACAAGATATTTATGTTGTGTCACTATATGCAAAGTTAAAAGATGATGTCACCCACACTTGAAGCTCAACTCCTGTTTGTTGTATTTGAATGTTTCAGCTGGCAGAGCAGACAATGAACGGTTGTGGTTTCTTTCTCCCTCAAAGTGACTCATGCTTATCCATTGATGCTTGCTACGCCAAAACCATTTGAAAGCACAACAAAGCCTAATCTGGGATGCTGGTCATACACAAACTGGTATGATGATGAAAACGTGAAATGATCTGCTGATAATTTAAGGATTTCATCCCTGTGCATGCAGCCAATAAATGAGCTTTTTTTGTATAGTGTTTTTTTTAATGTATAAAGACTTATTTCCATGGCAGCAGGGGCACTCTTCCTCTAATCACCTTTTTCTCAGGCATATATATCATCCAGGCTGTGTGGGTGGGCAGGGGGTGCTAATTGGCTGAAGAAATAGGAGCGATATAACGGGGCTTCCATCACTGTTCTGCCCACGGTGAGAAAGTTTCCAGCTTTGTGAGAAATAAAGCAAAGTTGGTTTGAAGTCATCTGCAGTGGGTGTCAGCTGATGTTGCTGTGGTGGTGCTGAGGTAGCTGTCAGTCCTTTTTCTGGCTCTGCTGTGTCAAAGATGTCTGTTTTTAACCACAACTGTTAGGTGTTTTGTTGACGTAGTCTCACCGTAGTGTCTGAATGGAGTAGCACAAAGGTCTGGTGAAGATGTCAGACGGGGCTCAGGAAGGACACTTTGACACATTTTCTCTCACATGAATGCTTAATAAAGAGCTACCTTTGCTAACCCACCTCAAATACACTTTCAGCTTTTATGTAAAGTTTCTCACTAATGGCTCCAGTGCAGAGCAACCTTACGCTTCTCTGTCACAAAGAAGTTGTTCTCTCTCAGCTCAGATAATACATCCTAATACTGTACATGGAGACGCATTGTTACCCCAGAGTTACTGGACTTTGCACATTTTGCTTGTTTTTACCCGTGTGTAATGAAGCACACAGGATGGAGGGATAGGACCTATGTACTCCTCTGAGAGTTAAAGGCATGGTGACATCATGTTTGAACTTGTCACAAAATGGCTCAACATATATATCTTTTATCATTCAACTATGTTTGTTTTTGCAAACAAAATGATAAATTAATGAAAATTCCTTTAAAAGTGAGATTAAAATGAAAAACCGCGTTTCTCTCTGAAAAATCCGACTACACACGAATGCAACACGTTGCGAGGAGAAGTCTTTAGAACACCCCGTATAAATATTCATGGTGAACAAGAAAAAACAAAACAAAATTATCAATCTAAGTTAAGATTTGAGCTATTTGTCTTTAGTTTTGGAAGCAGGAAGTTAGATGAGCAGAAACAGCAGGTTCTAATTTAGGTCTGCACTAAGGCTGCACGATTAATCGCATTTGCGATTATCTCGCGATATGTTAAAACGCGATTCACTAATCGCACGGGCTGCGATTTGACTGGTCACGCTTCTCTGTATCACACCGGTCGCGCGCGCAGCTCTGAGCGAAGCAAAACAGAGAGAGAGCAGGGAGGAGCAGACTGTGCGCTACAACACAGTTGCTTCAGGCTCGACAGAAGTCATAAAAGTTATAAATTCAGGTAAGTTAGCTCATTTAAACGTGTATCTGAGAGCGCGAGCTGGTCACGTGACTTGGTAGTGAGCCGGTTTGGCCGCGCGCAGCTCTGAGGAGCAAAACAGAGCAGGAGGGATGGAGGAGACCGTGCGCTCCAACACTGTTGCTTCAGTTGTGTCGTTAGTGATATGAATTAATACAGAACCAGTAAAAATAATCGCATTTTAAATCGCAATCGCAATTTATAGAAAAAAAAATCGCAATTAGATTATTTTCCAAAATCGTTCAGCCCTAGTCTGCACCGTATGTATTTGACTCTTACCTGTTCAGGAAGCAGGGAGCTCAGTCCGAGGGGGGGGCAGCTTTATTTATTCCATTTTTGACGAAGGTCTTACATCTTTTGGGAAAGTGAAAAGGCTCACTTGTTCACTGATGATATTAGAACACCCAAATGCAACATAACCGGCATTTTTCAAGTTATACAACAAAAAAAGGCGATCTGGATGAGAATGAATATGCGTTAATGGCAGACGCAGACTGACAGTCCTGCTCCCTACGTCACAAATGTTGCATTCGCGTGTAATCGGATTTTTCAGAGAGAAACACGTTTTTTAATTTTAATCGCACTTTGAAAGGAATTTTCATTAATTTATCATTTTGTTTGCAAAAACGAACATAGTTGAATGAAAAAAATATATATATGTTGAGCCATTTTATGAAAAGTTCAAACATGATGTCACCCCGCCTTTAAGGCTCCAGTATACTCAGGCGGACCTTTTTCCGCGAGGGCTCGACGTGCGCTGTCCGCAGAGGGTTGAGACTTAAGGCCGAGATACAGTGAAGCAGACTCCGTATACGCGCGTATACGGACGTATACGCGCGTATACGGAGCGGCTGCTTCACTTCAGCTGACTTCAGCTCAGACGTTCTCCTTGTTGTAATATGAGCTGCTGCACACGAAGGGGACAACTGAGCACGCTGATTGGTCACTTGCTGACACGCCTACTGAATTGATTGACAGCGCTCAGTCAGCTGAATGTGAAACCTAGTTGAAAGTGAAACCTTCAACATGAGCAGCTCGCTCAGACTTCTGCGGTGTTCTGATGCGCTGTTTCTACTATATATGTTATAAAAAGTTCTCTCAGAAATAAAAATAATAACAGGGAGCGCTTTTCCTGCAGCACACAGCCCACCAGGGGATATTAAAACATCGCGCACCAAGGTAGGACCTGAATTCATTCATTTCAATCATCGAGTGAACGGAGGAAGAAGCGGTTACTTGACTTTAGGCAAAAAAACAAAAGAAAAGGCCCGATCAGCGATAAAGAAGGGGAATTTATTTCATTTGTGTAACATACAAAACAGTCCGGCGCCGGGAAGTTTATGGTCAGACACCGCGTATCGCGCACGCGGATCGCGTATGCGTAGTAAAAAAATACCTTTGCGCGTACTTGCCCTGAGGGGCTACGCGGGGCTACGCTGCGTACGGGGCGTACGTACGCTGCGTATTGGCGTATCGTGAGGACGCTCGAGTGTATCTCGCCCTTTACTCAAGCATCCACCCTGAGCGGCTGCAGACCAGCTCCGCAGGCAAGGAGCGTTTACCTTCGGGACAAATTGAGTTCGCCAATTGGTCATTTGTTTATTTGGTCATTTGCTGACACGCCTACTGTATTGATTGACAGGTTAAAAAAAACAAACAAAAAAAACTATGAGAGCTGGCAGCCCCAGCCGTGTTCTGTGATTATATGTTTTAATAAAAAGTTCTTAAAAAACAACAAAAAAACAAAAACAAGGAAGCGCTGGTCCTGCAGCCCACACATCAGACTGGCCCACCAGGAAATCTCCAGACCCTCCCGTAGCCACGCTGGACCAGATTTTAATTTGCTCGTGACAAACTCCTTAATTTCTCACCATTTCAGTCATGGCATCAACGTAGGAGGAGGAAGAGATCACTTGCCTTTTGGCAAACGAAACAAAACAAAACAAAAGGCCACTAAACCAGATCAGGGATGAAGAAGGGGCTTTTAATGTGTTTTAGTGTTTTAGTGTTGGTGTAAATTTTCATACTTTTATATGCAAAAACTCAGGACAGTGTTACACTTTTACTATTTTATGCTTATGTTTATTAAATGTTTTAGTGTTTTAGTGTTTAAATGGTTACTGTTGCACCGAGGGACTGAGAGAAACGCAATTTCAATCCTGTGTATGTCTTGTACATATTGCAGTTCTGACAATAAAGTTGACTTTGACTTTGACTTAATATACATTGGCGTCACATACAAAACAGGCCGTCTCCGGGCAGTTTATTGTGCGACACAGAGTATGCGTACGCATTCATAAAAATTGAGCTTTGGACGGACATGCCCTGTGGGCGTCCGCTTCGACTCTAATCCGGTACGCGTGGACCTCCACGGACTAACTTACACACGTTCGAGTATACTGGAGCCTTTAGCTCACACAGACGTTTTAGCTTTGTCAGACACTGAATACAGTAGTCGTGTTTCCATCAAGGTTTCTAGGTGCGCATTATGAAGCATCGCATCAGAAAAGCTAAATGGAAACGGCATAATTCGAGTTAACTTCCTCTAAGTCGCTCTAAAGTTTATACGCTCGCTTGAGGTAGTTTTTGGGGAGTCGATTCAGAGCTGAGTCGGCTAAACGACAGATGGAAACAGATTAGCCGACTCAGTTCTGCCGCAGCGAACATTCACGTCACGTGACTGATCAGCTGTTTCCGCTCCGGACAACATGTAACATCGCTAAAACTAGTTGGCATGACAGAATAAATACAACTTGCCCGATAGCAACACATACCTGAAATATTCTCTCCATTTTGCCGAGATGTCTGTTTTCAAACGCTACTTCCTGTTTACTGTGGAAGTGCGTAACGCTGACGTCTGACGTATGGCGCTGACGTGTGACGTAATGACGCTGACGTCTGACGTAGAGACGCTTTGCGTGGCATTGCAGATGCGCTTCAAGCCAGTTTAATGGAAACACTTCTGATCCTCATAATTTTAATTTACATTTTAGCGAAATTTTCTAAAATTCGCTCAAAAATCGAATTTAAATTGGATGGAAACATAGCTAATCATAAGGAGTCTCAGAGGGTCTCTTTATAAGCTATATACCAGGAAGATAAAACAGATGGTAACCCCTCTTTTGTTTAAATGCCTTGTTGCTTTACGCAGTCTCAGAACAGCACTGCAGCGCAGGAGTGTTAACAGTTTTTAAGATAAGCACATGTGTTTGAGCAGTTCGTTGAATGTGTGAGTCATTTTCATGCTGAATGAAGTGCTGGTCTCAAACATAAATGAGCAGCACATTGCTATAAGATAAAGACGTTCTTCATCACACTTTTTGTACTAAAATTATGTATTATAAAAGATAGCTTTATTTTCTGTTTTGGCTGCTTTAAATGTATTTTTGTTGCAACAAGTTTAATTGAGAAAAACTAAAATAGTGCACTATATTTATATTTCTTCACTCAACAGCCTGCTGTCACCAGTAATAATATTAGGTCTGTGAGACTGGCTTTCTTCCCTGAGCTCTTTGCTTTTAATTTCCCATCCTCAGCTGTGACACCGAGTTAGCTGTAGCTTTAATAATGATCCTCCAACAGATGTGCTTCTGTTTATTAGCCACTGAGACGAGATTAGAGAAGCCAAGACTGTATGTTGTATTTCAGTCTTGTGTGTCTCATTGATTACTGTACATCTGGGCGAGACAGAAAATCTATTCCATTGTGAAAAGTTGGCAAAAGGATATAGCCAATTTTGTTCATTTTTGGCACATAACTTATCTCTGCTGATGCAGCTGTCTTTTTAAATGAAGCAGAATCTCATTTTTGGGCTCATTATCTTTGATAAGCCATACGCATCTTATTGTAATGATGTTTGAAACCACGTGATTTCTGTTGTTGGGTTCACTCCTGCCTTCTCTGCAAATTTCTGAAGTCATTGTAAATGTTGAGTTGTTGATTATTTAATCAACTAAAAATAATCTGTGTTCTTTAAAAAAATAAAATCACTTCTCGAATCAGCTCCTAAGCACCAAAGAACGGGCAGTGGAGTCGGGGTGGTTTGTGGTTCAGGGAGCTCAGCTGTGGCTGTTTGTTTTCTGCTCACAGTGGAATACTGTCATTGTTTTGGCTGCTGGTTGGTCCAATCAGAGGTTCTGCTGGGGTTTTTTCTTGTTCAAATTCAGTCGGTGTTCATTCCTACTTGCCATCTGCATTTAATTACCTTAATATTTTACATAGGGGTGCAGGAAAAAAATTGTTTGTTTTTTAAAGAATCAAGATTCTTAGTCCTGGCGATTCAGAATCGATTCTAAAAGCCCCAAAATCGATAAAAAAATAATAATTTTTTTAAAATATATTTTTTTAAAATTTTGTTTTTTTAACATTAAAACCCAAAAGGTAAAGAAAATAAAACCATATCTGTACTATGGTACAGTACAGTATGTGAAAGAATACATAAAATGAAAGGTGGCAGAGAGAAGAAGAAATCTGACCCGAACCAGTGACCTCCAGGACCCGATAAGGATAAAGCGGGTAAAGATGATGGATAGATGGCTGTTGTTGAAAAGATTTACCAAACAAATCTTTTAAACAAAATCCATCCATACACATTTGAAACATGGATGAATGCAATATGATTTTGAAGTCTATTTTATTTTGAGTTAAATGTTTATGCAATACAGTAGGCTGAAATCTTTGTTTACGTTTGTATTTTGAATTATTTGTGATGGACTGGAGACATGTCCAGGGTGTCCCCTGCCTCTCGCACAGTGACTGCTGGATATAGGCACCAGTGACCTCCGGGACCCGATTAAAGCTGCTGCATTCTATTCATATACCCATCTGCTCACAATTCAGCCTGCTGTATTTATACTGTATTATTTGACATTATTGTTTGCTACAAGCATACATTATTGCTTTAAATACATGTTTTATTTGTTTACATTATTGTTTAATCTTTTCATGATTTCAATTGAAAATCGTTTCAGAATCGAAAATCAATCCTAGAATGAAAATAGTGTTAGAATTGAAAATCGACGAATCGGTGCATCAAAAATCGGAATTGAATCGATTTTCCAGACACTGAGAGATTCGCACCCCTATTAGAAACATAGCTTTATATTACTTTTGCTTCTAAAACTGTTCCAGTATAGTAGAACTATACAGAGCGGTTTTACTAGGCCAATAGAAGATGTTCAGATATGTTGTACAGAAGATGTACAGAGCCACCATACTGACTGTGCTCTCACTTTTCCACATTACACAAAGCAGATAAATGTGACTCTTACTCTGATGACCTGGAGCGTGAGCTGAACTTGGACTTTCTTCGCAATCTAACTGGATTTAAAGTGGCTGCTGGTTTAATGATATTCAAAGAGAAGAAGCTGTTGTCTTAAGGTTTTGCTTTTTTCTTAGACAATTTTTCACAATTGAAAGCTAAATCCCTGCTCTGATAATACAGTAGAGACTTACGTGCTACTTCAGCCAGTGTTTTGAAGTCGGAGTACGAATCTCATGGAGAAGTGATCAGGTACTGTTTGAAGAGGCTCTGAATTCTGTAAGATCTCAGGATATCCTGCTGAATGTGCTCCTCTGCACCGAGGGTGGCTCAGTGATCACAGTTTGTAGCTCTTCAAAGCTCCGTCAGCCTCCGAATAACGAGATACATCGTGCACAGTGTCGAGGTCAGTGATGATCCCCACACACTCTGAAAGAAATCCTGTTTGACCTATTTCATCTCATCTGCAATGCAATTTGTGCACTAAATGGAAAAGAGCTGTGTGAGTTTGAAGGCACAGAAGTTTCAAACAAAACCTGAAAAGGCATCTGTGTGCTCAAAGCAAAACCTAAATGATAGCAGTGCACTATAGTCTGCAGTGGTTTTTGTCATTATCCCAGTACAGTATACCACCATGGTACACCATCCTGGTGTTCTCATCTGTTAAAGACCACTTCAGGATTGTTTTCCTCTCAATTAAAGGTTCAGTATGTAATTTCTGGAACACACTGGAACAGGAAAATTTTGAACAGAAACCCCTTGCTCTTGCTCCCCCTTGCTCTGCTGAAATTCAAATTCAAGCTCTGTTTTTATTGGCTGATTCAAATTCAAGCTCTGTTTTTATTGGCTGATTCAAATTCAAGCTCTGTTTTTATTGGCTGATTCAAATTCAAGCTCTGTTTTTATTGGCTGGTTACAAACTCTGTTTTTATTGGCTGGTTAACGGCGGGTCACTGTGGCTTTTTAGAAATGCTTTTAGAGAAGCAAGGGGACAATAGTTTTTTTCAGAGATTACTTGTCTAAAATCAGTATATCAGGAGGTAGTGACAGAGTGAAGAAATATGTTAAAATATATTGTTAGAAAAGTTACATACAGCTCCTTTAAGGAAGGGCATAATTTGTGTTATATACCAGGGCTACCATTTTAAACACGTCTAGGATATGTGGTTGTCTGAGCTCCAGACAGTCTTTCTGAAAGAGTTCAGACGTGCAACATGAGGAAAGAAATGGAAATATGTCATCTGTAAAATGTTGAGAATTGGAGCAGCAACTTGATCTCCCCAGAGATCCTCTCTGTGTCTTCTGACGTCCCTGTAGATGTGCTGTAATCCCTGTCTTTAAAAAAAATGTTAAAGCAAGCTCTCTCAAGCTGTGAGCTTCTATGTTTGGGAACATTTAGTTCTTTCTTAACTCAACTTTTAATTGGTTACACCATAACAGATCAACTGAAACACTGGGTTCATTAATAAAAAAAAACCTGTGTCTTCAGAGTAGTTTTTTTTTTGTCACTACCATTTTCTAGTCAAAACTTTTACTTTGTTATAAATATTTCAAAGTAAAATATCTACTGAATTGTGTTTCCTGTCAGTAATTGCTATCTCATTTTGTAAATAATTATCAGAACCAATATTATTTTAAAATAATCAGATTTGGATTTTTGCTCTTCATTAACACTCTTGGCAACTGTTTGAATTTTATTTTATTTTTAATTTTATGCCTCAGGCTCAGACACAGACTCAGACGTTTCCCCTTCAAAAGAGCTTCTCTTTTGACTTTTACATGCAGTACTTCTCCTGCACTATTATTTCTGACTGAAAACCGTGAAAAAGATGAAAATTTATTCTGAAAGTGGTGTTTGAAAAAACACAAGGCAGAATTGTTTGAATGTTATTGTGAATAATCATTGAAAAGTGTTTTTCAAAATAAAAAAATGTTCTTAATGTAGACCGTTTATGTTTATATGATGTTATCTTGCACAAGGTAACTTCTGACTGAGACCAGCTTTAAGTTAGTCATAACAACTAGTGTATCAGTGTTTTGATAAAAGTTGGTACTGAAAAATCTGTGTACTGTTCCACAGTTCAACGCTGAAGCGAAAAGAGTTTACAACCTTGAAAAAAATGAAAATATTATTTAGCCTTATTTTCTCTGAACCACTTTATTTTTTATGTACCAGCTTTGCAGATTTAATTCCTGCTGAGACATTTTACAAATTCCCACAGTTGGTAGAAATTACAGCTGTAGACTTTCATTAATAAGATCTATTATTATTTATTTTGCATGTATAATTTATTAGTGAAGTTGTGTGTCAATTGTCAGGTCAACCTCTTTAAATTAGGCTTTGTGCGGCTCACATACTTTTCAACAAGATGTAATTGGGCGGCCGTGGCATAGTGGTAATGGCAGTCGTCCCCCGATCGTAAGGTTGGAGGTTCGAATCCCGGTTCCCCACACCATGTGTCGTTGTGTCCCTGGGCAAGACACTTAACCCCGAGTTGCTCCCGGTAGGACTGGATGGCGCCTTGCATGGCAGTCTGCCACTACCGGTGTATGAATGTGTGTATGAATGGGTGGATGGTTGGTATTGTAAAGCGCTTTGGGGCCCCTCATAGGGGGCTGGAAAGCGCTATATAAATAAGCTCCATTTACCATAATTGGCCCAGACATCAGATTTAGCAGTCCACCATGAAGAACACATGGCTAATTATCATATCAATACTGATTCTGTTAGGCTCAGTTTACACAGCATTGCTTTTAAGTAAAATTGTATCAATTCTGTTGCATTTCCGTTGTTTACACCACAACCAGACTCTGAAACAAAACATTTAAAACCCGGAGTGGAAGTGGTTTAAAAGTTGTTTCACAGAAAACTTAAATTTCCCAGACAACAAAAGTGTTCGTGCATATGCACTATGGCTGACAAGACTACCAGTCTACATTTTTATGAATATTTTTTTAGGGATGCACAAAATTGAATTTTTGGCCAATATCCGATATGTGGATTTAAAACTTTTTTGGCTGATAACCGATACACATATTTTAAATATACTTTCCTTTGTCAGAACATAGCCCTCATATTTAGGCTTATTTGCTACAAAACTTGTATAACAGCTATAAGAGGTGGTGGCGTATTCAGTAACAGCCGTATATAGCACTTTAACTTACATTAAATGAAAAGTGTTAAATGTTGTTTATTAATCCCATAATTCTCAATCAGGTCATCTGGACAGTTTCTTTTTTAGTAGAAACGTTTCACCCTCACTCCAGAGGGCTGCATCATCAGTCAGAGTAGTTCCAGCACGCTGTTCCCCCACTAAGCCGTAAACAACTTATGTGGACCAACCAGTTTGCTGGAGCCAAGATGGTTTCTACCATCTTGGCTCCAGCAAACTGGAACAAGATTTTCTAATCGCAAAGGCTGCAATTTGTTAGATCATGTGATCTGGTTACATGACTTGCAAGTGAGCAGAGAGGAGCAAAGCAGAACAGGGAGCGGGAGAAGTCATCACTGTGCTTTAAAGACCGTGTAAAGTGAATTTCAACATTTTCTTCAATAAACATTATAAATGTCGTAATTGTAATCTTGTAAATGAGTAAAAAGTCTCAAAATTGTAGCTCAATTAATTTTGGAGTTATAGATCAAACTGTGTATAAACACATTTCTCTTTCAGGATTTTTTAGGCGTGGTTTAAATGTGACCGCGTTTCGTCACGCGGTCACAAGCCCCACCCCCTGCAGCTCCAGCCGTTATAAATGCGTTCTTCGGTGGAGCCGTTCACTCGCTACCGACCGTCTCCCTCCAGTACTGGCGTGCTGCTGGAGCGACCACATGCCACCTGCACCTCCGCGCACCTCCGCCCCCCCCCGCGCGCGCGTGTGTGTGTGTGGCGATCAGACCCCGCATGCGATGTGACCGGTTCGGACCGCGAGTCCGCTCATCTTCTAAAATAGCGCTGATTATAACAGCGGAGTTATGTGTCCTCAACTTTAAAAACATAACCAGAGTTGTTAGTGCACTAAAAACAGCGTAACTCTTGGAAAAAGGAGCTGCTGGAAGCCAGAACTCAGATAAAAACAGAGCAGGTGGATCTCTGCTTCCCCCGTATGCCTCCCCACACAGCTCAGCTCTGAAGGGGGCTGGACATGGCGCAGAACTGCGCTGAAACCACGCCCACGTGCGACACGCCCCCAGCGTTCTAGAGCAAGGCAAAATCATGTTTTTTCATGATTTTTGAGACTTAATTTTATAAGGAAATCAATGTTTTTAATCAGTCAGATTTATATGGGTGATTAATAACACATATTTATGCCGTGTGACAAAATAAAAACACAAATTTAATTTCACTTTACACGGTCTTTAACCGGTTGCACAGTGGCATCAGGCTAGACAGAGTTTGGTACCAATAATTATTTTAGCTATAAAAAAGAAGACGCTGCGCAACAACATGTATTGTGCAGAACCTGCCTTGCTACCTCTCGAGATAACACCACAAATTTTTATCAATACTTAAAAAAGCACCACGAAGCCATTTACGATAGTTGCATAGCTAGAATGCCAACGACCAGTGCTTCAACTTCAAGTAAGCAAAGTAGCAGCCGACAGGGATCACTGACCGAACTGTCCGAAGGTATTACTCCATAGGAACATAATTTGAAACAGCACACAAAATAACTCAAGCAATAACAGAGTTTATAGCGAAAGACATGATGATGCCCATTAATACAGTGACCAAGCCTATGTTTATGGCTTTGGTAAACACAACGGATAAGCGGTACAAAATGCCCTCATGCACACATTTGAACCAAGTTGCTATCCCGGAGCTACACAAAAAAAAATGCAGAAACAGAGTTGCAGCGGAGCTGAAAACAGTGGAATTTTTGCAACTGAAACAGATTGATTTATTGCTTGTTTGTTGAAAAATACGAGAAGACATTGAAATCACATATTAAATCGCAATCGCAATATTTAGGTAAAATATCGCGATTAGAATATTTTCCAAAATCGTTCAGCCTTAGAGAGTAATGTGTCCTCTTTGGAAAAAGGGAAACACTGATTGGTGCTCTCACCTGCAGTCTGTCTCTAAGGTGTAAAGCCCGAGATACACTCATGCGTCCTCAGGTACGCCACCATACGCGCGCATTTTGTGCGCATGTGTTTTGCTGATATGCTTCAGCATATGTCAGAAACTATCAGCTTTCTAAACGCTCGCGTTCTCCTTGTTGTAATATGAGCAGCTGAGCACGGAGGGGACTCGCTGATTGGTCACTTGCTGACACGCCTACTGAAATGATTGACAGCCTTCAGTCAGCTGAAAGTGAAACCTCGAGAATGCATCATGAGCAGCTCGCTCAGACTTCTGCGGTGTTCTGATACGGTGTTTCTACTATATATGTTATAAAAAGTTCTCTCAGAAATAAAAATAATAACAGGGAGCGCTTTTCCTGCAGCACACAGCCCACCAGGGAATATTTAAAACATCGCGCACCCAGGTAGGACCTGAATTCATTCATTTCAATCATCGAGTGAACGGAGGAAGAAGCGGTTACTTGACTTTAGGCAAAAAAACAAAAGAAAAGGCCCGATCAGCGATAAAGAAGGGGAATTTATTTCATTTGTGTAACATACAAAACAGTCCGGCGCCGGGAAGTTTATGGTCAGACACCGCGTATCGCGCACGCGTAGTAAAAAAAAAGCTTTGCGCGTACATGCCCTGAGGGGCTACGCGGGGCTACGCTTTTGCCTTGACGTGCGTACGCTGCGTATAGGCGTACCGTGAGGACGCTCGAGTGTATCTCGGCCTTTACACTGAGCCACCCACTGTGTTGTAGACAACATGCCCCACCCTGCTCTGCTCTGATTGGGTCAAACTGTTCTTTGGCTCTCTTTATTTGTTTAAAGCTGCATCAGTTTAATACCTGTATCATCATTAGATCAGATGGCTTTAATAAGACCACAACAAAACACACTCTTTGAGACGGAGACATGTCTGTGTTGCGCACAGTTTGTGCTGACCGTGGGGACTCAGGACTATGCAACAACCACAGGACAACCTCAGCACTATGCAACTGTAGTACTGACCACTGAGCCACTGTGACCCCAGGAATTCAAATAAAACATAACACCACACAATAAAACAATAGCCAAAACA
>JBBPBX010040578.1:0-29301 GCA_038048925.1 Garcialebias charrua
GTGTTCTCCACCCACCCTGGCCACTGTGTTTTGAGCTAAGGCTCTTAAATTCTGGTGCTGTCTCAATAGCACATGTAGAGCAAAGGGATGCTCTTGTGACATCTCTAGTGCTTACTAGAGTTGTGTGAAGCTAAAGTAAGCTAGTGGAGGTTAGTGAAAGCTAGTGGAAGCTTGTGAATCAAGTTTAAGCTTGTTTGAAGCTAGTGGTGGTCAATAGAAGTCAGCTAAGGTTTGTTGGAACCAGTTGAAGATACACTTAAGATAAAACTGAGTGTTGAGTGACAGCCTTGGTGCTATGTGGTGTACAGACATTGAGGAGAGCTCCACCCTCTCCATTTGTTTGTGAGTTTGCTCCTGGGGGAGTAGTAGTATGAGCTGTTTAAGGTCTCAAAATGACTCTGATTGTTTTAGAGTTATGTGTGGGTTGAAACACCTTAAGTGCTAGACTTAGAGGTGTGGGCCTGTGCCACTGAGGCCTGTTTGAGTTAAATTTTAGGAGACACTGAGGGTAGTGTTTGGACAGCTATCCAAGAGGGGGACAGCTGGGGTTAACAGTGAGGCACTGTTACCTTTTCTCTTTTTCTTTTTAGTTGTACTTTTGACTATGTGAGTGCTGGTAGTCCTGTTTTCGCCTTTTGTTTGTGTAGAGGGACTTTTGTAAGGTAGATCGTCACCTGGGGAGACACGACGGCCCTGTACAGAGTTGGGTTTGCCTGGGTGGCGTTTTATTAATTTTGGCCAGACTTACGGTCCACCATTTCTTTGAACTTTGTATTATTTAGTTTTTCCTTTGGATACTGAGCCAGATGAGGACGCTCCAGTCCTGGTGGGAGAAGCCTGGGAGGACCTTGCCAGCCTGGAGTGCTTTATTTTAGGTTCAATTAAATTTTAATTCTTTTCTGTGTCCAGTGTCCACTTTGTGTGTTTTGGTTCTAACGGGTCGTAACACCATCAGTGATCATCAGTGGATGACATGGCACCCCAAACCATCAATGACTGTGGAAACTTGACACCGGACCTCATGCAACGTGGATTCTGTGCCTCTCCTCTCTTCCTCCAGACTCTGAGACCTTGATTTCCAACGGAAATGCAAAATTTACTTTCATCAGAGAACATAACTTTGGACCATTCAGCACCAGTCCCAGGCGAGACGCTTCTGATGCTGTCACTTGTTCAAGAGTGGCTTGACACAAGGAATGTGACAGCTGAAACCCATGTCTTGCATACGTCTGTGCGTGGTGGTTTGTGAAGCACTGACTACAGCTGTAGTCCACTCTATGATTATCTCCACATTTTGGAATGGGTTTTGTATCACAATCCTATCCAGGGTGCGGTTGTCATATTACTTATACATTTTTTCTACCACATCGTTTCCTTCCCCTTTCTATTAATACTCTTGGACACATTCTTGTGGTACCGCAGGGGTCCATCCTCTGTCCCATTCTCTTTTCATTAAACTTACTGCCACTAGGTGCAATTTTCCGCAAACACAACATAGCCTTTCATTTCTACGCCGATTGTCAAATTTACTTCCCCCTGAGGTACAGAGGCTCACGCTCTATTCAACCTATTCTTGACTGCCTGGCCGACATTCATGATTGGATGGCTTCAAACTTCTTATGTTTCAACGAGAAGAAGTCTGAAGTCATGTTGTTCCACCCCAATGACTCATTCACGAACCACAACATTGACCTTCTCTCTCTAGCCCCACTAGAGAAACAAAGGGTCACTAATCTGAATGGACCATTTCCTGAAACTTAACAGTCACGTAAACATGATTGTTAAATCCTGCTTTTTTCAGCTGAGGCAGCTGTCTAAGCTGAAGCCCATACTATCCAGAAAGAACCTTGAGACAGTAATCCATGCTTTCATAACATCGAGGCTCAATTACTGCAATTCACTTCTGTTTGGAATCAGTCAGTCCTCCATTGCACGTCTACAGCTGGTCCAAAATGCTGCAGCCCGATTCTTAACTGGTACAGGCCATAGAGAGCACATCACACCAGTTTTGGCCTCCCTGCACTGGCTACCCATTCACCTTCGGATCCAGTTTAAAATACTCATGTATGTTTTTAAATCTCTGAACAGTTCCGCTCCACCCTATCTCACTGATCTTCTGCAGCCATATGTCCCACCGCGCTTTCTGAGGTCAGCAGACCAGATGCTTCTGTCAGTCCCAGAAACTCGTCGTAAGCTCAGAGGTGACAGGGCTTTCTCAGTTGCAGGTCCAAGACTGTGGAATGAGTTGCCACTGAGTGTCAGGCAGGCTCCCATCTCACAGTATTTAAGTCTAGCTTGAAAACCCATTTCTATTCTCTTGCCTTTAACATGGTGTGATTTGCTTTGATCTTCTATGTACATGTACTATACTGTACAGTGTTGGTTATTTTAGTTAGTTTCTGTTGCTATTTATATCTATATTTTTATTTTATGTTTTCCTGTCCATTGTGCTTTTTGTTTCTATTGTCCAGCACGTTGGTTGGCCTTGTTGCTGTTTTAAGTGCACTGTAAATAAATTGGTATGATATGGTATCTCTGACAGGTGTTTAGAGAATCACCTGCCTGTGAAGACCAGCCACCTCTTCTGGATCCTCTCCTTGGCTGCAATTTTCAATAAAACTCTTTTAATTTTTTACTCTTGAGTCTGGTATTCTGAATCCAAAAACCTGGTCTTTGACATTGTCAGTTATAATCATCAACATTAAAAGAAATAAACATTTGATATAGCTATATCAGTCTGTGTGTAACAAATCAATATAATATACAAGTTTCACCTTTTGACTGGAATTACTGAAATAAATCAACTCTTTCATGATATTCAAATTTTATGCCCAGCACGTGTGTATGTATATGTGTATAGTCTATTTTGAGGATTTCATACTGATATTCAACAACCAATCCGGATCCAGCTCAGCTTTTATTTGGGTCCAGTTCTGGACCGGGGTCTATGAGGGCTCATATGTTACATAATAGGGTAGTGGGGTTGAGGTGATGGAGAGTGGATGAAGGTAGCAGGTGGGGCTGAGGGTTGGTGGGGGCGCAGCATCAGCACCCATGACGTCACCAGAGTTTAAAGTGGGCCGCGCTTCCCTGCGTGCATGGAGAGGAGAGCAGAGGGAGGAAGCAGCAGCAGGACCTGACTTCTGCACAGCCTGAACTCCACAAACTACCCGAGTTTCTGACTTCAGTCCGAACTAATTAAAATAGATAAAAAGATGGCAGACCGCTTCGCGCAGAGGAGCTGCTAAAACCTCTTGGGATCACTTGAACCCTTCAAACGGTGAGTTGTGACTATTCTGTCAGAAAACCATCGGCTCCACTGACGTCTCTGCAGCGGTCCCATCTTTCACATCTTCATCCTCCTCCTCCTCCTCACCTCTGACGGCAGATGAGTTTTCTGCGGTGATGCAAAGATAACCACTTCTCTTGCTCGTGTTGTTGAGGAACTTGCAGCTCCGTGCGTGTTTCATTTCATTGCATGTTGGAAGGAGAGAGCTGCTGCAGCTGTGAGCTGATGTGACAAATGGCGCTTTCTATTTAATGAGGCTGCTGGCGAGTGTTTCCCTCGGAAATGTTGCGCTCCGTGCCAGAGAGAGAAGGGCTGGAGCATCCCGCAGCATGCAGAGAGGTGTGCACATGTGAAGGCTATCAGTCATCTCCAGGACAAAATCTACATGTGATTACTTGGAGGGTCTGGAGACTGTCGGAGCCTGCTTGGATTCACTGAATGCTGATGT
Organism: Garcialebias charrua; assembly: GCA_038048925.1. NCBI lineage: Eukaryota > Metazoa > Chordata > Actinopteri > Cyprinodontiformes > Rivulidae > Garcialebias > Garcialebias charrua. The sequence continues at coordinate 3,738 of JBBPBX010040578.1, forward strand.
GCTGCATAATTAATTGCAACCGCTTCAGCTTCCATGTTGGACTCCTGCTCCTGATCCTGAAGTTTAGTCCCTGCTGCTTGGATTCATTTTCTCTGTTATAAACTCCTGTTGAATGTCTTTCTCTGCATCAGATTTAACCTTTAGGGTTAAAACAAGCCTCTGTTTTCTAAAAACATGTGATTTAGCCATGCATGTTGCAGGTGTGTGTGTGTGTGTGTGTGTGTACAAATGAAATCAGTTTATGTTATGTCATTTTTGAGCCACTAGATGACAACAGAGTTCAAGCCCAGGCAGCTGATTAAACTTGCATTAGCCTACAATGAGATAGGCAGCACTGTGGGATAATGAAGACATCACAGCTGCTGATTTCCATTCAGGAAAAAAAAGGAACAGCTCAAAATGACACTTTGTGAAAACTGTATGTCTATATTTATTCAAATCAGTGGTAAAGTTTAATACACACACATATGTGCAGCCAGGATCATGTTGTTTTGCCCAGCTGCATGTATTACAGTCCAGGATGCTCTGCAGGAGATCTCTGCATTAGAACAATTTGCCATGAAGTCATTCATCAGGGCTCCTCAGCATCACAGCAGCGCAGGTTTGGTTCTGACCCTCGGGCTGACATATTCTGTGTCCTGAAGCATTTTTTAATCTTTACAAATTTCTGTTTCTTTAAAAAAAAACTTTATCTCGTCACATTATTTTTAATTATAATGGACAAATAAGCTTTTAATTCTCACCATTATCTTATATTCTTAAACTCCCCAAGTGCATACACATCAACGCTCACGTTAATCCAGGCCAACAAATAAATGTCATCAAATTGTTTTTTTAGCTTTAACATGTGATTTGCCTTTCAATGCAAAATGTTAGATGATCCGTTTTCATGTCGTAATTATTTTTAATCTAAAAGCAGCATAAAACAAGATTTTTCTTTTAGCAATATCCAAGATTTTGATTGTTTCAATTCAAGTCAAAAACATTTTTTTCATTTCAATTCAAATAGTTTTTTTTAATTTGAGCTTCCAAGAGTTGCAAAGGGTCTAACTTCTTCATATTTATTTCTTGCGAAAATATTTTGAAACTTGTATTTTTTCATTTATCTTTGAAAACACATAGTTTTTATTAAAGTAGATTACATGCTTGTATATGTTTTAAGCTCTAAATTTATGCAAAATCTTATATTTTCACCTAATCTGTCATATTTGGAAATCAGTTTCAGATGAACTGATTTGATCCTTTTACTTTGCATTGAATTTGAATTCTCATTTATTTGACTGTTTTATAAATTAGCGTGAAAACAGTACATAGGTATACTTCTGTGTATAGGTATTGTCACATGTGGACCTGCAGACAGATTTTTTATTCAGGCTTTCAGGGCATGCGTGCAGCTGAAGGTTCTGCAGCCTTGTTGTTGAGATTAAAAGTTGTTTTTTTTCTCTCAGAAAAAGTTTTTTTTTTTTTTTCACTGAAGCACGTGACCTGCAGACTGTTGCTATAAACCAACCAGTGGTCCTCGGGGGCTGCAGGACTTCAAGCATTTTTTTTCCATCAGTGCTGAAAACAAATTGACACTCGGTTCAGCTCCAGAGGTTTCGGCAGAGCCAAGGACAGCATTTGCCATTGAGACGTTGTAAATTATGACATTATTTACCAATAAGGGAGCAGACACCTCTTTGTCTCACTTCCCAACACCCCCACCCCCTCCCATTCTCCAAAGGAATGGATCCTCTGAGGGCACGTATGGGTGCTTATGAATTTTCTCAAGTGTGGTTGTTGTTGTTGCACGCGCTTTACAGCCTAAACCCTTTTAACTGTAGATCCTTTTTGTTTGGCTCAATCAATACATTTAATTAGTGCTGATTAATGAAAGAGTTCGCCTGTGGAAGGCTGACAGCTTCACAAAAGCACATTTATATGAAAAAACAAGGGGAAAAAACTTTCCATGTTAGGAATTTAGCCATTCACATTGTAGGTTTGTCATTTCTATTTGTCTTCTTTTGAATTTCTGAATTTTTGTCCCACTGTTTGACTTCCACAGGCATGGCTGAAATCATCTCTTTTTGCGTGTGATACCAGTAAGTTGTCCAGTTTGCAAAGACAGCGTCAGGGATTTGACTCTAACTTTCAAGACTGCACACGTCAGTGGGCTGTAATGTTTCAGGCCAGAGTTTGTCCTGCTGTGTTGAACACTGTATTCTGTCAGAGTTGCTCAAAAGTAGCAGCCAGAATGACCTTTATTCTGCAAATGAAGCCGTTTTTGCTCAGCAATGACTGATAGATCTTATTATTTCAGCAAAAGCACACGGAGCATTCAGCAAATACCCCGGAGCCATAGCAACTACATTAACAAAAGTTAATGAAATGTATGGAGGCAGGAGCCAGACTTTGCTTTTGAAAGCTGTGGCATTTACATCTTGAGCTGTGGCGAGGGGATAAAACAATATACTGTATGTCACAGCGTACACCTGCAGCTCATATGTTGTAGAGGTGGTGGCCTGCATGGTTGGGCTTTACAGGAAAATCAGGCGCAAGATTCATTGCAAACCATTTCTTTTTTTCTTTTTCTTGGTGAATGAACACATCTTCTCTTATCAGCGTATCGTGCATCAAATCAAAGCCACGGCTGTCCATGTTTTGCATCACAACAAAGCTCAATGAATGCAGAGTGATGCTAAGATTTTAGAGGCCGCAAGATTTTTTTATTTTTTATTTTTTGCTCCTAAAACAGCCGAGTTGGCTGACATTGAAGGGGGGGAATAATCAGGGGGGGAAAAAACACATCAGAGGACGTTTGCAATTTAGATTCTGCTTCAATTACTGTCCCAGAGGTCCGGCCGTGTCTGCATCTGATTATGCTCGCATGCATTTAATTAATAATTTGACAATGCATGGCATTGATGCTGGTCAGCCAACGCTGTGCGGAGGAATAGATCGCCTGAGCTTGATACCCAGCCACCGTCGCTTTAGCAAGGTGCAGAAACGATGAGCGGAGGCAGATTTCAGATACAGGAGCTGCAGCGTGGAGCTATACGTTAATCCCCCTCCACCCCCTTCATCCCTCAGGTGCAACCCTGGAACGCCACAGACTCCAGCTGGCCAGGACCGTCGCTGATTAATGCACTGATCAGTTCTTTTTCTTGTAGGTTTTAATGACAGGCAGGTCCCTTGTGGGAATTTGATGACTTTTTGCTAATACTGCTGATGCATCTGCTTAGCTGCCACTTTTTCTTTTTTTTTTTGGTCCATCCTTGTCTTAAGGAAAAAGATCCCCCCCACCAGAAAATGTTTTGACACGAGTAAGGCTGCAAGGAGACGAGCACAACACATATTCTAGAAATACAGGATGAGCTGAGGAAATGAGCTGTGATAACATCTCAGCATGTTACAATGTGTTGTGCTTTGTTGATAAGGCATCACACTCCCTGAGACAGCAAAACCCCATTTCCCCATCACCGCTGTATGCTTTTTGTTTCCAGTTTACTCACTGCTTCGAAATCGCAGATGAGCTTTGCCCGACTTCTCCTGCTAATTAATGATGACTTTAGAAATGTTCGAATCAATTATTTAAACTTCACAGAGACCATTGCTAATTTTCTCCCCTGAAAACCGGAGTCGCCGAGCTGAAGTGGAGGACTGAAATATGGTCCTGTCAGAAACATGCTAAAATTTAATATTTAAAGGTAATTTGACAGCACCGAGAAGGTGCGGAGTAGCACTGAGAGGGTTTTGAAATGTTGAGAAAATGACTTTGATTGGACGTGATTCCCTTTATAAGAATTATAAGAACTCCCATAAGAGTTGATTCATTGGTCTGATGTATGCACAAAAGAAAACTCTAATCAGGTCAAAAAATAAATATATATAAAAAAATCTAATGTCCTCATCACCCCCTGTTGTGACCTTTGCAGCTATAATTTTATAGTTATAAATTATCCAAACAAATTATGTGTTGTGAATGAGCCTCAACTATAAACACGCTGAAATTTAACCCAATGTGTAAAATTCACCAAGTTGCAACCATTTTTGTGTGCCAGTAGTTCACATTTGATTAGCTGCGGTGGCCATCTTGAACTGAGTTGACTCCAAACATTAATCAGTTGTAGATGCACATCCAGTGATTACTTTCTAAGAGTTTTATTAAACCCCTGATATTTTGCTAACAGACAGACACGATTGACTGTAATGGTTAATGCTAAACAGTGGCGGCTGGTCTAGTGGGGCATTCATCTTTTTTACAGAAGATGTAATGCAATTTGTAACAATGTTGTTCTTGCTGTTAGTGGTGCTCTGCCCCACCTAAACCATATACGCTCCACAAAGTAGTTCCTCCTAATAAACAATGTAAGTTACTTATTTATTGAGCTTGCTGTGAATTATGTTCAGTGTATTTTTCAACTATTTTAACAATTTTAAGTGGAATTTAGATAATTCTTTGTGATTCGTCCTCATTTAACAAAAAAACTTATTTAACATTGTGGGACAGTATCGTTCAGAGACTCACATTCTTATAATAATATAATAATAATAATAATATAATAAACTTTATTTGTATAGCACCTTCCTACAATGCCTTGCATTGACCAAGGTGCTTAACAGGATAAAAAGATGAATAAACTGGAACAATAAATCAATGAAAATAGAATAAGAAACAACAGCAATAAAAGAAGCAATGGAAATAAAAAATGCTACATACTAAAATAACACAAGTAATAAAAGTTACACGCTGAAAGCTTTTTTGAACAAGTGGAAATAAAAAGGCAATGGAAATTAAAAAATGTTACATATTAAAATACCAGAAGTAATAAAAGTTACACACTGGAAGCTTATTTGAGCAAGTGGAAATAAAAAGGCAATGGAAATAAAAAATGCTACATACTAAACTACCAAAAGTAATAAAAGTTACACACTGAAACGGGGATCCGAACGTGTGGTCAGTGATCAGGACAGGCAGGTCCAATAGTTGCATTTGGGGCATCTGATTTTCTGTCTGTGGACACATTAGGTTGGTTCTAGTGCATTGATACGACTTCCTAAATCTGACATGAGCTCAAACCCAGGAGCAGCAGTGAAACCTGCTGAGACCAACAGTGGAGATATTCTGTGTTAAATCCATTTGGAGCAAACAGAGGGACCAGAACATAACTGAGAAGAACAGAGGAACACCGAAGAACAGGAAATCTCTGCCATCATGGAGGGACTGTATTTAAACAATTCTGAGTCTTGTGTGCAGCTGTGGTGGATCAGTGGCTGTGGGTTTGAGTCCCACTTCAATCTTCCATTTGATTTGGTGATGATGTATTGTTTCATCACTTTTCACTTTATTATTATTTTAGAGATATTTCACTGAACTTCTTTTCTCCCATTTAACTGCTAATATGGATATTTTTTCAGAATTATGAATTCAAATCAAATTAGTAATCCAACTCAGAAAGTTGTGCACCTGTTGGCTGGGAGTGGAAGGCGTCTGTTTCTCTGATTTATTAGACTGGACTGTTTTTCATGAGACACAACCTCAACCATCAGGAAGTAGAAAAAAAGGCAAAAACGTTGTAGACACACAAAAACAGCAACAAGAAATTAAATGTTAAGTAACATATCTTTACAAAAAAAATTTTTTTTCAGAGAAGATTTAATGCAATTCGTAAAAAAAAAAAAAAGTGGTTAATGATGCAGGAAATTATCCACCCAGATAATATTTTTGCTCAGGAGCAGCAATTGGTGCCAAATTTAAAATCAAAATTTGTGCCATTAGTTAGTGCTCAGAGCAAGTGTTAGGAATTACTCTTATCTACTGCCACAATCAAAATCAATTTTAGATACATTTCTGTAAAATAAGTTGAGTCACATTTTTTGTGTTTGCTAAGGTTACATAGCTGTGGCATCCATCTTGAATGGGGTTGTCTCCAAAAGCTAATCAGTTGTAGAAATACATCCAATGATTACTTTTTGAAGGTTTAAAAAAAATAAAGTTAATTGGTTTTGGAGATATTTTGCTAACAATCAAACACATTGTCGACTTCACACTTAAAGCAAAAGTTCAAATCTTTTGAAGTTGTGTTCTGTGAAGAGGCTGTGAGTAACTAATATCTAACCTGTTACAGATAAATTTTTTATTAATCTCTGTTTGAAAACCCAGGTTAATTCTAATCAAACTGATGAGCTAATGGCTAGTCAGAGCAACCCCAAGACCAAAATGTGTTGCTGTCATCTTAAAACTCTTTCCACAGAACACTACTGTATTTCTAAAAGTTTGCACTACTGTATTCCTTTAATTCAGTTCAATCATTCAACACTTGCTCTTCTCAAGGGCGGACGTCTCCTCTTGGTCTCCGCTTTGCTTTTGCTTTGTCTTGTCTGTGAAACTGTCTGAGAGCCTCAGAATCATAACTATGGACTTTATTTTGGTCAGTTGGTCCCTCAACACAACTGATAACATTTATTTAAAAAGAAGACACACTGTAGGCGAGACGATTTGCCTTGTTTTATTTTATTTATTTTTATTTACCCTTTATTTGTACAGGTTAGTCTCATTGAGCCACGATAACTCATTTTCAAGAGAGACCTGTTTAGGGAGCGTATGGTGGGGGTTAAGGGCCTTGTTCAGGGGCCCAGAGTGGGGCAAATAAGGGTGGAGGCAGGTGTGTGTGTTTCACCTTTTTCCACCCACATTTTTTGATGTTGTCGGTTCTGGGGCTTGAACTGGCGATCTTCAGATCACAGGCCCACTGTCTCTAACCACTGCGCCACCACTCCCCCAGGAGTGTTGGCATGCACACAGCTAGATATCTCATCAACTTGGAAGACTTGATGACGTGTCTATCTCTGCTGTCATCTGTGGATCTTAAGGACACATATTTAATTGGATTTATGATAACTGGTTCCTGCTTTTTGGATTTGGCTTGTTCCTGGTCTATCAACACAAAAGGAAGACGTCGGCAGCAAATCTGGACCTGGTCAGGCTGCCTGCCTTACATGATGGCTTGGTTCATGTCTCGAGAATCCAGACTTTTGGCTGGATGGATTAGATCTCGGGGATTTTCTCAGGCACGTTCCATGTGGTCATTTTAATTTGGACATTTAGGAAGCGAGTGGACCGACACAGAATGCCGATGTCATTAAAGTTCTGCCTGTCCCCAAAACAATCATTTATCTGACATTTGGCTCCCCGACTAGCCTTGATAGGTCGTCTTATCTCAACACGCCTGCAGAAGTTTTGTAAACTTGATGCTCTAATCCACCTCTCAAACCTGCTACTGAGGAATTCCATGGACTTTTCAGATGAGCTGGCTGCTCAACCGCCTTTGAGTCCCCTCCCCCGCCCTCTGTGTAATGTCAGCATCACTATGTGCTTGTGTGCGAGATTTTTTTCATTACCACATTTTTGACCTTCAAACAGAGGTCAAAAATATGTTTGGATTTTTTTTTGTCTCCAAACCCTATGTGTCATTTTTCACCACTTTTATTGTCTGTCCAACAGATCTCACTTGTAAATGAGTCTTCGAGGCTCATTGTGACTTATCTGTTTAAATAAAGGTTGAATGAATGAATGAATGAAACTTTTCAGTCCAAAAGTTCCCACAGATGGTCTCAGTGTTGTGGTCTCATGTGTCTCGACAGGCTAACCGCTACAGTAATTATGGGTCCCATTCCATATTTTACAATTATCCTCTAACATGATCAATGATGGGGGATCATCATCCTGACTCACGCAGACAGGAAGGTGTAGCGGTCGAGCCACATTTGGCTTTGGGTGTGTGACGGATGATTAAAGCAGACAAACGGTTCACTGAGCTCAACTGTCCATTAACATTACGATGCCTATTAGAAGGTGATGTCTTGCCTTTGGCGCTTTCCACAGGAGCACCAGATTGTGGGCATAAAAAGATTTGTAAAAAAAAAAAGAAAAAAAAAAGAAGAGGAATATCGTGATTCTGTGCCACTGTTGCGTTAATCGATACCTGACATGTAACATACTGCCGTCTCATCTCAGCCACATGCTGCCCTGCTCCTGTTTAACAAATGCAGTCGATGTGTCTCCTCTGATCAGTTCGGCTGAGAAAACTCTGGAGCATTTCCAACTCTGATAGATCTTTGTGCTATCAGTCCCATAGCATAAAGCTTCGCACTCATTCGGCGCTCGGGTACCTTGCTTGTGATCAATGACCAGCAGTCAGAAGACTGAATGGAGCACAGATTGAGGCACAGCTGGGATTTGGATGCTGGAGAACAGCCCTCTCAGCAGGGGCGACTCATGAATAAAACACCAGCCAGCGGTTCATCCCATCTCCTCTGGCGCCTCGCAGGTGATGCTTCCACACCCAAACCTGAACAGAAAGGTTGACCTCAGGGTTCAAACGCCTGTTCCAACACACCAGACGCTCCTGCCGGCTGCACATGATAGCTGAGAAATAAAATGTATAGAAAAGCTGTGAAATTAGAGATTTTTTAAGGTTTGAGCAAACTGATGAGATCCTGTCAAATATAGGTTTAGATTAGTTAGATTAGATAATATAGTATAGATTTAATATAGGATTTATGCGAGACAAGGTACATGGGAACTTATGTGTGTGTTTAGTTTGTCCCTTTTAGCAAAATATCTCATGAACCAGTTGCCAGGTTTTAATAAAACTGAGCAACTTTTGGAGGGAAAGTGATGTAAGATGACCTTCACAGCTAATTGACATCTTCAAATAACTCATTAATTTGATAGATATTGAGATAATATCTGGTGTGGAAGTAGCTGAGTTTACATACTGTACTCTGAGCACTAACATATTGAGAAAAAACTTTGTTTAAAATAAATACATTCCTTCTAAAACTTAGCATTTAGTCATTAGCCTGATATTTGATGTAAGCTGCAACTTCCTCAATAACTGGATTTCTTTATGTTCTGATCTCCAACATGTTTAGAATTAAAGAACTGATATCCAAGGACCTCAGAAAGAATCATCCGCTGGGCTGGAAAACAGGTTCAAACCACTTCTGCAGAGTTCGGACTCATCCATCGTTCAAAAACACAGACGTCTCTGAAAACAGTAACTTTAAGACAATCAGGACTCTCTGCAGACTTGGAAGAAAACAAAAACCAGCAGAGCGATCGCGCGGAGCACTCTGAGGTTACTCTGGACCTAAAGCTTAATGTCTAGAGCAGGGGTCACCAACGCGGTGCCCGCGGGCACCCGGGTGCCCCCAAGGATCATTTGAGGTGCCCTCGGACTTGTTCTAAAAATAGCACAACTCACTACTAAGCTGCATTTAAATTTTCATTTTATTCAGTTATTATTCTTTTTTTGTATTTATATATATTTTAAAATGTCTATCTTAAAAATATGTTCTTAAAAATAAGTTTATTATACATTTTTTTCAATTTACGCTTTGTTATTTCCGAAGAGTTTATCAAACTGGTGCCCATTGTATGACTCTGTATACGAAGTAGCTCTCAGTTTCGAAAATGCTGATGACCCCTATAGACTCTAGAGGTTCTCAGCCTTTTTGGGTTCAGGGATCGAGAAAAAGTTTCAGGGACCCCCTCATAACCCTCATGTTTATTAAATGATTTCCTCACTTTGTCTCTTTAATGCATTGGAAACATTGGGGTGACATGAATACTTAAGACCTGTTCTTTAATAGTGTTAATACCATTTTATAATTTTAAACATGGGGTACTTTTCATTCAAGACACACTTAATTAACACATTTTTCAATTTCTACTTCCAAAAATTACAGTTTTGAGAAAATTAACATAATCAAAAACCACCTTAAAACTTTACCTATTCACATAATGAACATAATAAATGTGTTACTTCTTCAAATTATTACAGAAAACTTGTTACATAAAAATGAACAGCAGTAGTCATATTAAGTAACAGGGCTTCATTTGTAAACTGACTGATGCTGGAATGTAACTAGTGGGTGGGCCTGCAGGGGTGGTGGTAGTGCGGGGGGGTCTGGGGGTCCTCCCCCAGAAAAATCAGAATAAACTACATGTGAGTTCCTGCATTTTTGGTTTATTTGAATGGGTTCTTAAATATTTATGTGCTTGTGAACAAGCAAACAAAAAAATATTTTTTTAGCAGCCTTCCAAGCACCGGCTCGCAGACCCCCGGGGGTCCAGGGACCCCAGTTTGAGAACCTGGTCTAAACAACCAAAGCAGCACATCACACTAACTGATGCTAACATTCAGTAATATTCATTTAATATTGAGCAGCTGTTTTAAAATTAAATTACAAAAAATCACTGGCTTGTGCTGCTTATCAGTTTTCTTCAGAATAAACAACCACATCAAGAGAGGGGTTTGTGGGAAAAATAATTCATGAACAGATAAAAACCAAAGTACAATTTATTGGTTCAAATGTGTTGGAAACAGTAATTCAGCTTGTGAACTTTTAACTCAACTTGGTCGTATTAGTTTTTCTGCCTAATTCAGGCCAAGAGAACAGTTTGCTCATTAATGGAACAATGATTTCTAAATACAAGTCGGCCAATAAAAAAGTCTCAGAGAGTTGTTTAAACTGTGTCAATAGAAAAACAGAGACTCTGAACTCATGTTGCTTTAGTTGAGAAAATTAGGTTAATGTAAATGACAAAATACTTTTTCAACCTGAGATCTTGGGGAAAGACCCGAGCGAGCAATGACTGCTGGGAAATCAACAAACATGACAGAGTAAAATGATTTCATGAAATGTCTCCAGGCAGGTGTGCAGAAACAAAAAGCATGAAATGTTTTAATTTTTTTGTCTTTGCACAAGTATCACACCAGATATTCACATAAAAAGGTCTTCAAATACTTTCAGCACTCAAATAAATAATAATAAATAATATGTCAGGGTAAAAAATGACCAGTGATGTTCATTTAGTCTCTTTTCAATATGTGTTCTGTCACTTTTACGACTTCTGTGAAAATCCAGTAATGCTCTTGGATATTTTTTATTTAAAAACAAATGTCACATTTACTGTCTGTACTGTACCAAGCTATATCTGAAGAATACACAGAAAAGTAAAATGAAAATAATAAATAAGTTTGGATGTGGTTCTAATGCAGCCTTTAAAAAGTTAACAATAGTTTATGTATGTCAGTAACAAAACTGCATTGTTTTACAGTAATTTGGTTCAAAGTCAGTCAAAATAAATCACATTTAAAAAAAACATTTATTGTGTGACTGTTCATGAGGCATTCACTCCATTGTGATCCATTTTTCTTCTGTACGTTTTTCAGTATCTTTCTCGTTCCACAATTTTTGTGCTATTTCAACAAATCATACATCAAAATGTGCCGCTCTTTCCTTCTGTGACTTTTGGTGCAACGTTAGCTTTTTGAAATATTTAGCCTTTTCTGTCGCTTTTCTCCTCAGAGAAAATGAACTGAACTCATTTTACATCCTTCAGATCTTTAGATCTGTTTACAACCTTTTACTAGTCCTTTAACAGCAGTTTTTATGCTAATTTAAGCTTTTTCAGCTAATTACACAGTTTTTAGCTTTTATTTAAACTTTTTTCAGCCTAGTCAAGCTAAAATGTACTCTCTCCACTTTCTTCTGTTGATTTACACTTTTTTGTTGTTGCTTTTTAGCTACATTTTTTTGTTCTTGCTAATTTCAGCGTTTTTCTGATAATTTCCATTTTTTTTGGCCTCACTTCTGATTCTTTCAGTTTAATTCAATTAAATTAAATTTATTTATTTAGAGTCAAGTCACAACAGAAGTCATCTCAGGGCACTAAAGTCATCTCAGGGCACTGAACAGAAACATTCACATATAAAAATAATAAATAAAAGCTATTTATCTGAGAAGCAGACTGCTTTGTGTTTAACTCCATTGCATTAAGCAAACATACTCTTTTTGCTTTCTTCTTTTTTTTAAAATATATTTTTATTCAAGAAAACACACAATTATACACAGTTATGCAGAGTAACATGAATTAAAGTTGTCTTTTCTTTTTTCCTTTTTTTCCCCATTCACAACCTAACCCCACCCACCCCTATATATACTGTACATGTAAAATAAGAAGAGAGATAAAAAAAAAAATAAGAAGACGGTGGGGGCATGCTTCCTGACATGTCAATAACTAAGCATCCAGAGTAAAATGTGTCCTAGGGCCTACAGGTTCATGGAAGGGACTTGAGATTCCTAAAGTACTCAATCATAGGATCCCACATACTGTGGAATCGTTTTGTTGAGCCTCTAATGAAGTATTTAATTTTCTCTAGTTTTAAGAAAAACGTTAGCTCAGTGAGCCAGATTGAAACTTTGGGTGGTTCAGAGGATTTTTAATGCAGGGCTATATTTCTACGAGCTATCAAAGAAGCAAAGGCGAAAATGTTCTTCTTATCAAAAGTTAATGTAGATTCTTCAGTCAACACTCCGCATATTGCCATTTCTGCAGACAGTTTGATCTTGGTATTAAACGCATCATTTAGTGTTTTACAGAAAGATGACCAAAATTCAGTTAATTTCGGGCAAGTCCAAAACATATATGTGCTGGGGCAAGGTGACACCGCTCACATCTATCATCAATGTCATTGTATATTCTAGAGAGTTTAGACTTAGTAAAGTAGGTTCTATGAAGGACTTTGAATTGTATCAAGCTAAGCTAAGCTCTTCCATTGATTTTTTTCAGAGCACTGTCCCAAAGATCACCAGAAACCATAAATCCCAGTTCCTCAGACCACACATTTCTAAGCCTGTCTAATGTCGATTCGTGAAGAGAAGTAATTATGTTAGAAATGTTTGCTATGTGTTTCTTAATATGCATGGGGTTACGTAAGCTTTTTTCAAGTCCCGAGTCTGCTGGAGATGTAGGAAAAGTTGGGCTCTGGTTTTTAATAAAATGACGGACTTGAAAATATCTGAATAGATCATGTTTTTGTAGGTGGAATTTGGACGAAAGGACACTGAAACTAGCAAAAATACCATCTATATAGAAACTGTCACACGTATCCAAACCATTCCTCCTCCACAAAGCAAAGGTATGATCCATTCTAGCTGCAGGGAAAAGGTGGTTATGACAAATAGGGCTGTATAAAGAAAATTCCTTTAAATTAAAATGTTGTCTGAATTGTGTCCATATTCTAAGAGAGGAAGATACAACAGGATTAGAAGTGAATTTAGAGGGTGAAAATGGTAATCCAGTGGTGATCAAAGCAGAAAGTGAGGTGGTGCGGCAGGAATTTGCTTCAATCCTACACCAATCCAATTGTGGATTTTGATACCAATATATGATTTTTTGAATATTAGATGCCCAATAATAATTTCTTATGTTGGGTAAAGCCATACCCCCCTTCTCTCTAGGCCTTTCCAAAAACTCTCTACGAATCCTTGCATTTTTATTTGCCCAAATAAAAGAGGAGAGCATTTTATTTAGGGATTGAAAAAAGGATTTAGTCAGAAATATTGGAATACACTGAAACAAATATAGCAGACGGGGTAACACGTTCATTTTTATGCAGTTAATTCTTCCTGGAAGAGATAAAAAGAGATTAGACCATCTCTTAAAGTCAGCTTCCAATTTAAGCAAAAGAGGTTTAAAGTTCTTTTCATAGAGATCGGAAAAGGCACGGGTGATATGTATACCTAAGTATTTAAATCCAGATTTTGATATTTGAAAAGGGAGTGCAGTGTCTGGTAATTGAAGTGCCAAATCATTAATTGGAAAGCATTCACTTTTAGAAAAATTTAATTTATAACCCGAGAAATTCCCAAAGTCATTGAGGATATTGACAATATTAGGGATAGATGATAATGGGTCAGAAATGTATAGCAGTAAGTCGTCAGCATATAAAGAAATTTTATATTCAGTATCAAACCTACGAATACCAAGGATATTAGAGGTTGATCAAAATTTTATTGATAGGGGCTCAATAGCTAAGGCAAATAAAAGTGGGCTAAGAGGACATCCCTGATGTGTACCCCTCGAGAGAGAAAATAGGTGAGAAGATATCTTATTTGTGATTACTGATGCCTTGGGTGATATATATAATAAACGTATCCAGGTTATAAAATTCAAACCAAAGCCAAACTTTTCCAATACAGTAAATAAGTAACTAAATTCTATTCTGTCAAATGCTTTTTCCGCGTCTAGAGAGACAACTACTTCAGGAGTCTCATCAGACGCAGGAGAGTGGATAATATTTAAAAGTTTGCGAATATTTGTAAAGGAGTGTCGATCCTTTATAAAACCGGTTTGATCTGATGAGACGATATTGGTTATAATATTCTCAAGTCTTGAGGCTAGTAGTTTGGCCAGAATTTTAACGTCAACATTGAGCAAGGATATAGGTCGATATGACCCACATTCTTTCGGGTCTTTGTTAGGCTTTAAAAGAAGTGAAATGGAAGCCTCCGTTAAAGTTTGTGGTAGATGGTTCTGATTGAAGGAGTGAATAAACATCTCCAGTAGTAAGGGAGCGAGTTGGGAAGAAAACTTCTTATAAAATTCAACAGTGAAACCATCTGGTCCAGGTGATTTGCCACTCTGCATTTTATGAATGGAGTCAGAGATCTCTTGTAATTTTATGGCCTCTTCAAGGCTATCTTTGACTTCTGTGTCTACTTGAGGTATATCAATGTTATCCAAGAAGGATATCATTTCAGATTTATCTTGTGGAGAGGAAGAAGTATATAACTTGGAATAGAAATCTCTGAAGGTGTTGTTTATCTCTATCGGGTCTACAGTCAAGGAATTTGAAGTGTTGCGTATCTGAGGTATAAGACGGGACATTGATTTACATTTAAGTTGATAAGTCAAAAGACGGCCTGATTTATCCCCATGTTCGTAATATTGTCCTTTCAGCCAAAGTTGATGTTTTTCAGTCATTTCTGTTGACAATAAGTCATATTCTGTTTTCAGTGTAATCCTATCTTTATATAGCTTAGGCGTTGGGGTAGTAGAGTATTGCAGATCAATTTGTTTTATTGATTCAAGGAGTTCTTTCGTTTTTTTTTCTTTCCCTATTACGTGAGACAGAATAAGAAATGATTTTCCCTCTTATAACCACTTTAAGTGTTTCCCATAACGTAGATGGTGATATTGAATAGGGGTGGGCGATATATCGAATATACTCGATATATCGCGATATTTTAAATGTACGATGGTTAAAAGGGCTATATCGTGTATATCGAGGATCCTCCTGCTGTCGCGCGGGCGCCCACTCGCCCCCCTCCTTCCTGCAGGCTGCAGGGGGACGGAGCTTCGACTTTCAGCACAACATGTAAACACGGCAGATCTGAAGAGCGCTGCACGCTGCTGAGGGGGAAAAACAATGTTCTTTCTGAGCTAGTTTGGATTAAATTGTCAGATGAGGGCATAAAAAATGTTTTTGTAGACGATGCTGAAAATAGTCCCGAAGAAAGGTCCGAACTACGAATCTTTTTCACCATTTAAACAGCGGAGTGGAGCATGATGAAACAGCAGAACCAAGTGTTTTTCCAGCTGCTGCTTCATTAAAACAAACCACGGGTCTGAGCTCATTTAGTCATGCGTGCACCGCAGAGAGAGGTGGAGACATTATTAAATCAGCATTTTATCATTATCGCTAAAGACACGGTCCTTAGCGGCTAACAAGATGGCTAACGCGTTAGCGTCTTCTTCCACAGCTGAGACTGACCGTGTCTTTAGCGATACAGCTGATTTAATAATGTCTCCACCTCTCTGTTCACGTTTCTGAGTGGAGGCTGTCGTGTTTTTACACAAGGATTCAATGCGACACTTTGTAGAGCAACTTAGAGAACGTCTTCGTGAACCCGGAAACAACCCCCTGACCCTTTCACAATAAAACCGGATACAGTACACAGAGGCTCACTGTGATAAATCTGTTCTTGTTCAGAGGTTTTGCAGACATTGCCTGAACTTGGCACAGTTTGAAACTTGTGCACATTTTGTGGTTTGTTGTTAAAAATTACCAGCACATGCAAATAGTTGAGAGTTGTTACCTGTGACTGTTCTGGGTCAGTAAATTTTATGGCCACTGTTTACACTTTTGTTTTTGTATTTTAAAGGCCTTAAATGTTTTGATTTAATATTTTTTTAATGTTAAAAGCACAAGAGCACCTTTTTAAGTTTAAATTATTTATTCTTCCTTTTTGCTTGAAGTACTTTTTATTTATGTGTGCAATTGATGGTTAAAATAAAATATTTAAGTTTGTTCAAATTTAGTGTTGACATTTTTTAATCAATTTTGAATCATTTTTTCATTGATTTTGGAGATATCGCGATATATATCGTGTATCGTGATATAGCCAAAAAATATTGCGATATAATATTTTCCTCATATCGCCCAGCCCTAATATTGAATCAGATCTGTTAAAGTATAGAAACTCATCAATTTCTGTACCAATGAATTCACAAAAATCTATATCTGATAACAGGGATGTGTCTAATCTCCAGATTCTTGATTGTGTGACATTTTGAGAAAATGAGATATCCAGGGAAACCGGTACGTGGTCTGATTCAACAATTGTATGGTATTCAGTTCTCTTAGTAAAAGGGAGGAGTGTCTTATCGATGAAGAAAAATCAATGCGACTATATGTGTAGTGGTGAACATGTGAAAAGTAGGAAAATTCCTTTTTATGTGGGTTAAAGAACCTCCAAGGATCCACCCAGCCCACTTTCTCAGCAAACTCACCTAGAGCAATAGACATTTTAGAGCGTGTCAAAGTTTTTGGACTAGAGCGGTCCAAAGCTGGGTCCATAACCATGTTAAAGTCACCTGATAAAATAAGACTATGCCTGTTTAAGGTCAGGAAAGAGAGAAGTCAGTTTACGTATAAAACTAACATCATCCCAATTTGGTGCATAAACGCTAGCTAGGATTACTGGAGTGTTAAATAGTAACCCAGATACTATTACAAATCGTCCCTGGTGGTCAGAAATGGTCTGGAGTGGTGTGAACAATACTTTTTTGTGGATCAGAATGGCTGTCCCGCATGCTTTGTCATTAAAGTTAGAATGGTAACTCTGTCCAATCCAGTTCTTCTTAAGTCTGCTATGATCCGCCAACTTTAAATGAGTTTCTTGTAAAAATATTATCTCTGCATTTAGCCTCTTTAAATGAGAAAAAATCCTAGCTCTCTTGTTGGGTCCATTCATCCCTTTCACATTCTAGGTAATAAAACGTGTCGAACTTACACCTATATCTGCCCTGACATTATCAGCTTTGTGTAACATATGACCACTTCAGAAACAAAGAGCAGGATAAGCACACCCCCACGTCTGTTGATAACAAAACAAAAACAACCCAAATATTAATAGTAAGCAAACGAAATAATAAAACATTAGTAACAATAAATATAAATCTCTCTTCAACCCCAAACCAAATATAATCTATGCCTGTCCCCAAAACATGGGCAGACTGCATGTCCTCTTCTAACTCCTGAACCTTCCGATACACCATCTCCTTTTGACCCGTGAAGAGCCTATGACCTTTAACAATAATCACTCGTATTAGTTGAAACCATTTTGATAGTAAAATTAAAATGAAAACCACATAGTCAAGCTTGAGAAATAAAAATAAAATAAAAGAGGGGGGGAGGGGGACAAAATGAAAAGTGTTGTACTTAGTTATTATAATCAGTTAGATCATATAAAGTTGTTATAGCCGATTAGATCACCCGAAGCAAAAAGTTCATAGTCATAGATGTTCGGCAATAAATTATATCAAAAAACCACTCAATCCAGCAAAATTAAATAGAAAGTAAATGCTGTATAACCGATTAGATCATTCAAAGCAAAGTTTGGTGAAAGTCCAGAGTCACATTTGTTTAATAATAAATTAAGGTGAATTCCGTGTGGTCTAGCAAAATTAAATAATAAACCACTTAGTCCATCAAGATTAAGTAAAGAGTCATTGTAACCAGTTAGAACAACCAAAGCACACTTTTGGTCCAAAAAAATTAAATAACAATAAAAGTTATTATAGTTATTTAAATAACCCAAAGCATACTCTTGCAAAAGTTCAGAATCTCGTATGCAAAACAAAATTAATGTGTAAACCACACAATAAAATAAAAAAATAAAAAATAATAATAATAATAATAATAATAATAATAAAAAATAAAAATTAAATTAAAAAAAATAAAATACAAAAAAAAATACAAATAAAATAAAAACACTAAATAAGTACCCTATGTTATTATAACCAAATAGGTCACCAAACGCAACCTTTTGGCAAAAGTTAATGTTAATGTTGCTCATAGTGGTCCTCAGTGTGCTCAGAGAGCTTGTGTGTATGCCCTGACACATGAAAAATTAGAGGGAATATTGGTCCGGACTATGCATACCTAGCTAATTCAGTTCAGTGCAAGTCATCAAAGTAAACTCAGGTAATAAAAAAAATGTTAATACCGGTAATTATTTATTATATGTGTTGTGCAATATTGGCTTATTCAGTTATGCAAGGTACATCAACATACACTGTACATAAAAACAATCCTTAATACATTTGAAGATAGTTATATGTTTTGCATTTTTGTAGTGGGTAGATCATTTGGACTTTGTTTTATAAGTAGCTCGCATGCTGAAAAAGTGTGAGCACCCCTGATCTAAATGGTTCCTAACACAGCTTAGCTCCACACTTCAAAAATAAATACATACCTGTGTAACCCCGATGTTTGGTTCGATGCCAGCGAACTGATGAATTGCTCACCCAGGAACTCTTCTCAGCTTCACACCATTTATTAACACGAACTTCATCTGTAACAGAAAAAAACATGTGGATGGTGGTGGTCTGACATGTAGCTCCTGCTACAAATCTGAGAACATTGCGCAGTAAAAAACTGCAGACAAGCCAACCTCCACTTCCCAAATTAAGGTGTTGTTATGCACGCAAACACTATGAATGACAGGAGGAACGTTTGTAAGATGTTTTCAAAATAAAAGCTGTGAATGACGTCATTCTTGCTATGATACAAAATCATTTTTAATGCCCGTCTGTGAATTTGGATCCATAATATTTTTTACTTTTGTCACCGTTTTGTGTGGTCATTTGTAGGGTTGGGCATCGAGGATCGAGAATCGTTTGGAACTGGGACCAACTGTCCGGTTTTCCCGGAATCGTTCGAAATATTTATTTTCGATTACTATTTTCGATGCCTAGTCCGCCACCGGAAGTTGAAGCCGCCCGCCAAACAACAACGAAGAAGAAGCCGCCCGCCGAAAACCAACAAAGAAGAATCCACCGGAAGTGTTCCCAAACATGGAGAGTGAGAGCAGCCGCGGTCGAAAGCGTGGCTTAACTTTAATAAAATGACCAGTCAGCTCAGTGCAGCACTTGCAATAATTTTATATCATGCAAAGGAGGGTGGAGAAGTAAAAAAGTGGCCTGTCTTTGAGGTGCTCCGCCGGATTATTTTCGCTTCCTCCTCCGGACAGGGTCCGATCCTCAGAAGTAACAGAAGCCGTTTTCGCACTGCACAGCCCTCAACGGCCCGGCCCGCCCCGCCTTCTAACCCGGATTCGTCATGTTCGCATTTGCCTTTTCCGCCCGGCGTCAGCCCTCGTTTTGGAACCCGCCAAGATGTGGTTCTGATCGGGCCGGGCTCCCGAGCCCAGTTTGACGTCATGTACTGCTCACATTTGATTTGTTGTTTGCAGCAGGGGCGGGACTCGTTCTAACAACAACCTCAGCGTGAGCTGAATTTCATTAAAATTTAACTACAGAAACCCCTAAAAAAATTGTTAGCTGAATTAGTTTTTCTGAGTTTAATTTTTGTTAATAACTGATTACAAATCAGCTTATGTTAGAACGTAAATAACATGAAGCGCGCATCCATACACAGCATTTCCGCCTTTCAGCGCGAGCTGAATTTCATTAAAATATAACTAATATTCTCTAACTCTTGCCCGTAGCCAGGATTTTAAAATATAACTAATATTCTCTAACTCCTGCGCGTAACCAGGATGTTACGTGGGGCAAATCCTTTATAGTAAAAGTGGACTCCTGAAAAAACCAATATGCCGCGTAGCCGAGTGGTTAGACCGTCCGCCTTACACTCTAAATTTTATCTAGACTCGGGTTCGCGTCCCACCTGGTTCAAATTATTTTACCTTTGTTTTTTATTGGAGAAAATAAAAAGGAGTTTGTGTTATGCCTGTGGTTAACACAAACAGTGGAGGAGACAAAGGGAGGGAGAAAAAAAAATAACAGGGAGAGAGGGCTGTTCTCCCTCATATGAGCAGAAATAATGTCCAATTTATTTTGAAAGTGAGATCTTGCACTCCGAGTGTGTGTTTAAAGCAAGTTACCGGTATATTCTGTGAAACTCTATCTGCTGGCTGATTCTTGTACTACAAGAAAGTTGCACATTATGCCAAAGCAGTGTGGGGGCACAGATTCTGACGATGAACGACGGATGTCCGCGGCTAAATAACCGGAGCGGCATTTATGTATGAAATTGTGATTTATCTTTTATTTAATAAGTGCAGCTTAGAGACAGGTGCGTTCTAAAGCCTGACAATTACAGTAGTTGTAAATGCAGTTCTCTCTCTACAAAAGCTTTTTTATAAAGCTTGACACACATTACATTTACTGGTAATATCTGCTTAGTTTGTGCTAACTTTCTAACATAAAGACAAATATTCATTTTTTTCTAAAACATAAAAACAAACAATTTTTTTCTAAAACTTAAAAAAAACGAGACAATGTTAAGATGAACAAACCATTTTCCCTCACATTACAGGTAGTCCCCGAATTACGAGCGCTCTGATCTGCGAGGTTCCAGACTTACGAGCTGGCGAATTTTTGGAAAAAACGCAAAAAATACTGAGTTTATGTGTTTTTTCACCACAGTTAGTTAGCTAAGCATATGAACACACGTTTCCGATCATTTTTATGCACTCATAAGCAGTTTTTTGATGAAAACCGAGTGTTTTTAGTCGCGCTAGCGAAACCGTTCCAATTTACGAGCGAAATTTCGGACTTACGAGAGACATGGCAACCGTTCCAAATTACAAGATTTCCGGTTTACGAGCGCCTCGTTGTAACGGATCTCGCTCGTAAATCGGGGAATACCTGATGAACTTGTGAAAAATATTTCTAAGAAAAAAAATTCTACACTTTGAAATTACAGAAATGAATCTTTTGTTTGTTTCACAAGTAAAATATAACAAATTGGAGTGTATACTCCTTTATTAAAACAAACTCCTTTACCTACACAGATCAGTCTACCTTTACAAAATTCTATAATGATAATAAAGCTCTTAAAGGTCCACTGACATGATTTTTTTACTATTCATAAAATTGCTCAAAATATATACAGTATATATTATCATTTAAATATGTTCGTTTCTGCAAACAATGATAAATCACTTTAATTTTGCTTTAAAAGTGATTTTGAACTTCAAGCCGTGTTTAATCATGGGAAATCCGATTACACACGAACGCACCATCTGTGACATAGTGAGAGGCAGAGGGCTCTGGTCTCTTTAATAGCGGACCATTTAAAACCCGACGAATTTAGCAATCTATGTGAAGATTTGAGCTATTTGTCTTCATTTTGGGAAGCAGAAAATAGTTTGGGTGATGGAACAAGAAACAACAGGATCTAATTTAGGTCTGATGCTGTATCAGACTTACCTTCATGTCGAGCTGCTCATACCTACGCACTGTGACAAGCCCAGAGATCTGCCTCACACTACGTCACAGATGGTGCGTTCGTGTGTAATCAGATTTCCCATGATTAAACACGGCTTGAAGTTCAAAATCACTTTTAAATCAAAATTAAAGTGATTTATCATTTTGTTTGCAAAAACAAACATATTTAAATGATAAAAGATATATATTTTGAGCAATTTTATGAAAATTAAAAAATCATGTCAGTGGGGCTTTAATTGTATCTATATGTTGGCAATATTTTACTAACAAATTACACAATTGAAAAGTGATTTACATACATATTCTTATAAAGACGTATATATTACATTACACAAGCAACTTATAAAAATGAATACTTCAAAAAAAATGTTAAAATAAACTAAAATTATGAATATTTTCTTTAGATAACACTTTTTAAATTCTTATGCAGTAGTCCCTCATTTATCACGGGTGTTTGGGACCATGTCCACCCGCGATAAGTGAAAAACTGTGAAAAAGAGATACAGTAGTCCAAGTTCAGTTCGGTAAACTTTGTCATGACATGTGCCAGGCTGCACACACTCATCACCTGTTACTCCCAGTACTATTCCTCCTGAAATAAACTATTTAAATTTAAATAGTGTAATATTTTAAATAAACAATCCATGCAGCACAGATTGTTTATTTTAAATATTACAGTATTTAAAGTTGCAGTATGTAGCTTTTTTTATAAACATATTTCTTCTCTCAGTCACTATTTTTTGTCAGAGTGATGTTAAACAGGTAATCTTTGAGAAATACTATATTCCTCTGGCGTCTCCCGGTGGTTAAAATAGCATTTATAAAAACCAGAGCGGGCCGTTTTTGACCAGCCAATAAAAACAGAGTTATTTTCATGAACGAGCTTCCCCCGCCCTCCCCCCGCCTCTCCCAGCGGCAGCGCGCAGGCGCAGCAGCAGCAGCCGGGCAGTGGGCACGCTCCCGTCTCAAACAGTAGCTGTTTCAAGATGGCGGAGGTGGCGAGAGCCTCGAGTGCTCAGAGGATTGCAAAGCGATGCAGAGTTAGCAACTTTCCTGCTTGAAAAGTAAGTGTCTTTGCTTGACTCATGTGATAGCGCAAATGCCATGATATTATCTACAACAGGCTAAAATCGTTTTCCGGCCTACAGCTGACGTGATGCTAATGGCAGCAGCTAACTCATTCAACCTCAGTATTGTTTTGATACGTACATTTAGTTATCCTAACTTATTGTATTGTGGATCAGCATGCAGATATGTTGAAAGTACTGTAACTGCGCTGTCTGTGTAAGAGAGGCATGATCTCAACAACTAGCAATTAGCATATTGTCTGCAGATCATTTGGTGTTCATAATCTAAAAGTCTGTTAGTTGTACTACACAATATATGTTGTTGATGCATACATCTCAACCTCTTTGGACGTTTACCTGTATAAAGGGCCTCAAAAATTATTAAATTTTGGAATCAAATCTGTAAAACTTGCGGTGGGGTGGACGAGTTTGCTGCGGACATGAGCCTGCAGTGAAGCAGGATGAAAGGAGAGCATAAAAAGTTCAAATTTTACTTCTAGCAGCAGAACAGGATGGAAGATGGCTGTTTGATGCTATTTTTTAAATCATCCTACATGCTTTGATATGTTAGATAAATTTGTCATTGTGTGATAAATGTGTTGAAAAGAATATCTGATTATTGTTTGAACTACATTATATGTTTTTATGCAGAGATGAT
Source organism: Garcialebias charrua (assembly GCA_038048925.1). NCBI lineage: Eukaryota > Metazoa > Chordata > Actinopteri > Cyprinodontiformes > Rivulidae > Garcialebias > Garcialebias charrua. The sequence goes on from JBBPBX010040578.1 coordinate 27,055, forward strand.
GACTTTGGGGAAGGTCTCAGAAGTGAATTTGGGGAGACTCCCATTCAGGTTTTGGAAAAAAGGTAAGTAAGGGGAAACTGTATTTATGTCAAGATTATTTTATGGTTTGCACTGCAACTAATATAACTGTGATCATAATATTATTACACAATTTTAAAATGTAGATGGTAAGGTTGTATGTCTAATATTGTTTATGAAATGTATTTCCACCAGATATTACGGTAGGCAGAAACAAAAACCAAAGTTTAATAGTTGTTTTTATATAATCCATCCATCCATCCATCCATTTTCTTCCTCTTATCCGGGGTTGGGTTGCGGGGGTAGCAGCCTAAGTAGGGAGGCCCAGTCTTCCCTCTCCCCAGCCACTTGGAGCAGCTCCTCTGGGGGAATCCCAAGGCGTTCCCTGGCCAGCCGAGAAACATAGTCCCTCCAGCGCGTCCTGGGTCTTCCTCTGGGTCTCCTCCCGGTGGGACATGCCCGGAACACCTCACCAGGGAGGCGTCCAGGAGGCATCCTAACCAGATGCCCGAGCCACCTCAACTGGCTCCTCTCGATGTGGAGAAGCAGCGGCTCTACTCCGAGTCCCTCCCGGATGACTGAGCTTCTCACCCTATCTCTAAGGGAGAGTCCAGACACCCTGCGGAGAAAACTCATTTCAGCCGCTTGTATCCCAGATCTTGTTCTTTCTGTCATAACCCAAAGCTCATGACCATAGATGAGGGTGGGAACGTAGATCGATCGGTAAATTGAGAGCTTTGCCTTTTGACTCAGCTCTCTCTTCACCACGACAGACCGGTACAGCGCCCGCTTCACTGCGGACGCTGCACCTATCCGCCTATCAATCTCACGCTCCAGTTTTTATATAATGTATTTCTTTATTGTTATGGCTTTTCTGTGCTGCAATTTTAGTGGACATAAAATTAGAATAATACAGATGCACAATATTGACAATAAATATCTTTGAAGCTTATTTTTTTTATTATTTTATTTTTCTAACCACGTCACAGAAAATGTACAACTTTATAAATTTAAGAATTTTTAAAAAGATGACTTAATTAAAATTCTGTGTTCATGTATAACATACACAGACCAAAAACATGCATGTTAGACTGATTGGTAACTCTAAATTGACCCTAGGTGTGAGTGAGACAGGTCTCTCTTGTAAATGAGTCCCCGTGGCTCAACGAGGCTAGCCTGTATAAATAAAGGTTGAATGAATGAATGTTCTTCTTCCTCAGGTTGTCAGCGCTGTCCTGTTGATGATGATGGTGGTGGTGGTCCCACAGACAGCAGCAAAGCCACACAGGAAGTCCTTTGAAGGTTTAGCAGAAGAAACGGTCCCTCTGCGTTTGGACCCAAACAATTTAGTTCCCAGCCTAAAAGTCAGTTCTTTGGCCAGCGACTCCATCTCACCGTGGACCTACAAGTGAGGCTTCAGCTCCTCAGTGTGTTGTCCTTCATGAAGCTCAGAGTCCTGTTAACAGTTTTTTGTCTCCTCTCTGTCCTCAGCATCTCCAGGGATGACAACATGTTCCCTCATGCGCTGTCGCAGGCTCACTGTTTGCTCAAAACCTGCCTGGACCACCAAGGACTGGAGGACGGGGGCCTGGAGTCCCGTCCCATTCTGCATCAGGTGCTGGTTCTGAGGCGAGTCAAGACGCCAGGGCCAGGCACAGCTACCACTACCGCCTGGAGTCCAAACTCATCTCAGTGGGTTGCACCTGCGTGAGACCGAAGGTGATCAACCAGCACTGAGGACTGACCCATGGAGACCAGATGAAGACCATCTCCACGCGGGGTGTCCTCCAAAGATCTGTGGCAGGGTGTGGCCTTGGGGCAATTTCAATCCCAAAAATCCTCAATTAAAAGAAAAGAACTTTTAAACGAGTTGATGAAGTTTATCAATGAACCTTAATTTTTTTATTTATATATACTGTATATATATATATATATACAGTAGTCATTCATTCATTCAACCTTTATTTAGTCAGGTAAATCTCATTGAGCCTCGAGGGCTCATTTACAAAAGTGACCTGCTACTAACTAAAGAATGATGAACAGCAATGGTAGAATATGTTCATCATTCTACATTCATACATACATATATATATATATATATATATATATATATATATATATATATATATATATATAGATATATATATATATATATATATATATATATATAGATATATATATATATAGATATATATATATATATATATATATATAGATATATATATAGAT